>JAQGAD010001500.1:0-19125 GCA_034696625.1 Isotomurus palustris | reverse complement strand
CCTTATATGTACTGGTGTCCGTTACATATTTCCTGCGTACAAAAGAGGCATTTATGAATGTTTCCGTTATGCAGTTCCATGTACATAAAACGTACATTCTGGGGCCGATTTTGCTACTTGGGTAAGTAGTTTTATGTGTATCCGTTTGAGATAAAAATGCGGAGCTCAGGAGCCTCTGTGTTACTCTCCTTTCCTATAAACGCCATTTCCATACTAATTAACGATAAAAAAGGAGGATCCAACACTTTTCCACCTCAGACAGAAGCTGAATCGGCTGCCGACACAGTGATAAAATAATACCCAGTCTCTGACACTTTTTCAGAAAGTTTGAACCAACTTCTACCTCATCTACTCCCTTCTTTCCAAATTGACCAAACATAGTCAGCCCATCGAAGTGTCAGAGACACAAGGGGACTTCACATGTGGTGACTGAATGACTACACAAGACATCGCATCTCTCACAACTCAAAACAACCTATTGTTTCTCTCTCCTTTGATAAAGTCACAGACATGCAGTGTTTTTTAAGTGAGTCCCGATATGTCATGATAGTGTCGGATCTAATGACCACCCAAGGTGTCCACCTCACCTTCCCATCCCAACTTTTGCATATATTAACTCTAATTCCATTAATGCTGTTGCGTAAAAGCTCCAGAAAGTAATAATCGATGTAAGCTTTTGCATAGAAAGAAGGACAACTTGCTCCGAAAGCTGAATTTCATACACTCGCACTAGCACACACACACACATGATGACTTGACCAACCTACCCAGGTGTATTTGTTCGTCACTGTCAATCCAATCCTTGTCACTTTAAGCCTTAAACCGCACTCCTTTAACATGAACACATATTATAAATCTTATGTTCGTCTCTGTGTGTGTACTATAGAGTGCACAGCCTTCCATCTAGTCTTTCCACTTTTAGACGATTATGTTTGTTGGCTTCTCATGCCCAATTCATCACCTTCACGCTGAGCAAAATCTCACAAGTTTTTTCCTTAAAAAAGAGTTGCCCAAAAGACAATGATGATAACATAACACGTTGAGTTGACATGAGTCTATTGATAACAACGACAAAATTAACTGACTGAGCAAACATAGAGAGACAATGGACTTCCCTAACCTGGAGGAATGAACATTTATTTCATCTCTAGAGATTTTACAACCACACTTCTTGGTCCTTACACTCTCCTCGAGTCTTCAGTTTTCTTCACTTTGTCTCGGAAAGTGTGTAATGAAGTGTTCTCAAGTAAACTCATAAGAGACTAAGAGGAGAGTTCCAAAATAAATTAAACACTTTTTTAGATTCTCTTGTAAAAACAAAGGGTGGAGGAACTCACACAGGCATAAAGATTGTCTTCACATGAGCGAGAAGCTTAAAGCTTATTTACCCTTAGATTTCTATTTTGTTGGTAGAGGCAATAAAAATGAATGTACGTTGGCGTTGGCCTGAAGTCCTCTGGAGAGAGAGATCACGTCCAGGAAAAGTAAAGAGGTGTGTGTACCTAAACAGGGAGTGTAGTCAATAAGGCCAGTTGGATGAAGGTACATTATCAAGTGAAGAGATCAAAGACTAGCTACTCAGTTTGTCCATCAAGATAATTAAATCAACGTCCTCAACAATCTCTCTCTCTTCCTTTCGTCGACAGTCCTCCACCTAAAGCGATCTTACCCACCCACCCACACGTTAAAGTGGGGAAAAGTGCAGTCGCCTTCAATACTCATACACACGGCTTTCTTGCTTGCTTGCAGCCTTCCTTTCACTTCCTTCGGCCGTTGTTACATTACATAAAAAGTTGGAATCAGATTTCCCCTTCAACCGATTTCTTATCGTGTCTTCTAACTGCACAATTAATTTGGTAATTACTTAAATAATAGACGTGTAGTTTGGCACTTTACACATTGTCTTTTTCGGGGAATGAAGTAGAGTAAATTAATGTTGATGAGTATGAGGCAAATTGACACACACTAAGGAATCAAGACCTGACTAGAAAGTTGTATGAAGGTTAGAATAAGTTTACATTGTAAGATATTGTTCGTGTAACTCGAGGCTTAGAAAGCTTCTTACTTGGCAATCTAAATTCTGGAAGAGGTAAAAGCAGAAAGATTTCTTACACGCCGAGATTCATTCTTTAACGTCCCCAATCTTTAGAAACAAAATGTGCACACATTTAGGCAACATTAGTAGACCCACTAAAAGGGGACTTTTATTCCTCTTAGGACACCAAATCAACTCGGTAATAATGTAGAATCTTTCTCTCCGACTCTCCGAGGGAGTGAGAGTCTCCTTCTAGGAGAGTCAATTGATTGAAATTCATCACATTAACCCGTTCTTTTGAGAAAGACACAATTGAATGAGGCTCTATTGTCATTTCATTTGTCATTGTCTCTCGTAAAGAAAAGTAAATCTCCAAGCGAGAGACTTGCATAGTCCCATATGGATCTTCTACAAGCCAAATAAATCTCTCTCTCTTCCCTACTTCTTCCTTCCTCTTCTTCTTCTTCGAGAGAGTGATGTGTTCGAAAGTAAAGAAGGAAGAGGTGGTGGTGGTGGTTCGTTAGAGCTTCTTCTCCTAAGAACCATAAAGTGGGTAAAGTAAATGTACAAACAAGTCCTTAGTTTTGTGAAGATGTCCTGTCATGATCAAAGGGTTAAAATTCCCCTTGAGGAAAGTGTCATGTGTGTCCTGTCGGTCCTTTTCTACAGCCTCTGCACTCATGCAATATCCTCCCACCACCACCACCACCACCACGGATACATATACAGCCAACCAACCCTTTCTAAATTATTTCATCCGATTATCCCATTCCCACTTTATACGAATGCCGCAACTACTCTCAAATAAATATTTATTTCTAGTGTTCCGCTCAAAGAATTAGTTTCCTCTGTAGAAAATGAGTCACCTAAGAAAAACTGTGTCCTTTTTCTTCTGTCGCTATTATTCTTTTGTCACGAACAATTAAACTAATACGAGCTAATAGTGTAGAGCGGTACAAACACGAAATGACAGCAATGAGACTTTCAAGGGACAACAGAACAACACGAACATTCAGCTCAGGGAGATTTCATAGAAAAAATGCTTTAAACTTTTACTCACGAAATGGGAAAGAATATGAGATAAAGATTTCTGGGTGGACAAAAACTTGTGTTTTTTCTTTGGAAATTTTAATAATAATATATCTTTTCATAACAAAGAGACAAATGAACACACAAAGCAACACAAAGTTTTGACACGAACGAATTGAAAAACTTAAATTTAAGAAATTACTTATTCTGGAAATAACACGGAGAGTTTGAGAGTGAGAGACGGAGACATGCGAGGATTTTATTTTCTCTAATAGTTTTACATGAGTGTGTACCATTCTGTGGCATTCCACTTTATTCTTGTGTAAAGCATGCAATGCTCAATTTACAATTTAACGACAAGAGAGTGAATGCGTTTTTGCAGCTTATTCACCTGTTATATCAATTCTGTCATAAAATGCCTCCCCTTCGGAGTTCTCATATCGTTCCACGCCACCATAAAGACAAAACCTGAACCGGTGGGGTCTCATTGTAATTGAGAATGGAGAACACAAAATGCCACGTCTTTTTACAATCCGTCCTAAAGTTGACATACAATATGAAATATATATTCCATGCAGTTTATTTCTTTCCGTGCAATTCTTCAGTCAACTACTTCTTCACAAACCAACCGTAAGCCTCTTTGAGCTGAATTGAAAATAATGATAAGTAATGTATGCATGCGATGCAAGCATGAACCTGTACGCGACTACACTCAATTGTAATCGTAAAACTTTCAAAGCAAATGGGACGTTTAGTTTTTAGTAGACAGAGTAATTGGAGTTTCGGTACAAAGAGAGCCAATCTAAAACAATGGATATCAAAGGCAGGACGCACGACTATATTATAGTAACTTTAGGTTGTGCTTAACTTGAGTGGAATCGAATGGTAATGGGAGAATAAATACACCGAATAATTAGCCCATACTCATTTCCATTTGCCTGGGAAATCCTCCCATTTAATGTGGCTAGTTATTCGAAACCATTAGAAAAGAGCAAAAGGCTCTGCTGTCTTCAGTTCAGTGTGTATAGCCTGTGTGTACCAAAACGTGAAACAAAACCAACCAACGAGAAAGATGAACACGTTCGACAACGATAATGAGGCTATGGTATAATGTGCCTGTGTGTACCTTGGATGTCAATAGATAGAGAAAGAGTGGAATTTCACGTACAAAAAACACTTTTCGCTTTTGCCACAAGAATACTTGATTCTCCACAGGTTACAGTAAAAGCGGAGGAATTCACATTTCACAATATAAAGCGAAGCTTGCGCTCCATGAATTTTGACCAGAATAAAAATTGTCTTTTTCATGCAAAACTGTCAAACGCAACTGATACTTTAGTCCTCAAAGAACCTCAAACTGATCATTATTCAAAGACAGCCAGAAGTTTTGAGTTTTGGCTGACTGCCTGGATTTCACAGAGAGAAAGCTTAAATAGCCTTTGATAGTGAAGAACTCTTCTCGCTCTCTTTAAAGCTTTAAGCACCCCGAGAAACAAAAAGGCCTCTCGTCATAAATAGTAAAGCCTTGTGCTCTATCAAATATTAAAAGCTGTCGTAAAAAGTTTTTCTTCCACAGAAAAAGTACCGTCTCAACCGTATAGAGAGGCTTTATTTGTAGACACTTCTTCTTCTATTGCTTTAAGTCCTCAATGCTTCATACACTCTGCATTGTCAGACTCTCTCTTGTTGTTATCTTCCTCATTTCATCGTAGTTTATTTGCCCTAAGATAATTTCCCGAAATTTATTTCCTCTCACATGCACCCCCGTCGTAAACTTTGTAATGGGATTTTAAAGAGTAATTAACCTGGAGACTTCAACAACTTCCACTACTTCTACTGATACTGAGTGCTGCTCCATAACTAAAAAGCTAACTTTACTCTGCTTCCATCCTCTGACCCTCTCTCTTGTGTATCTGCCCTTTGGCATTTCAATCTTTTATTGCTCCACAGACTCTCCTAAAACTTCAGGAAGTTGATTTCTACAGTATTTCGATTTATTTTTCATGACTTCCACTCAAAACCATTCAAGAGAGTTAAAGAATCCGTCAATTTCAAGTCTACAAGCCTAATAGCAAGAGATACTCTAATTTCAATTTACTATTTCCTACCCACGTGGATCTCATAATGAAAAAGTATGAAAACACTGCCACCCCGAAGAAGAATGTTTTGTTTCTCGCAAAAACTCACCTTTTGAATACACGTGGCTCTGCACTGAGCCACGTGAAGAGGTGAATTGACTTCAACAGCAGATGAGGATGAACCTACTGGAGGAGGAATTGTCTCAGGTCCAGATGAAGAAGGAGATGGGACATCACCAACAGATCTTTGGGTACCTTGAGACAAGACTTTATCACTTCCTTCCTCCTTTCCCTGTGCCGATTCTCCTTCAGGAACTTTCACCACCACCGAAACCGAAGGAGAGGGCGACGGTAAAGAAGCTCCGTCACTTCCACTAATCACACACCCTAAACTGATGGCTACAATTAGAAACGACACAATCTGAACCTTCTTCTTCTGCTCCATTTTCTCGCTGTGCTTTTGATGACCACAAGAGATCAACTCTACCGAGAGAGCAATTCGTTACTGTCCTCCACTAAGCTCCGGACTTGTACACTTTATTTTGTCTCCCACCACAAAATGATTCTCTTTCTATCAAACCAACTCTCTTCTGACCGTCCCTCAGTTTTATTACGGTGCTTAGGAATCACCACAAGGATTTCCACTTTTCCACACAGACAGTTTTACTTTCCTACTTTTCTGTAAAATGTTTTTTTCTCTCTGTGGTTCTTCTACTCGTTAATTCCTCAAGATTTATAAGCAAGTTGTGATTGGAGAGTAAAGAGAGTATATAGTTGTAGTAGTGAACGAAGAAGCTGCAAGTTGCAACGCGTGTGTGAATGAAATCTTCTAGTGGGGAAGCAAGTTGCCTCGACGAAATCTGAGACAAGACTGGTGATTCCAACCGGTCTCCTCGGAGTAAAAAGTGTAGAGAAGAGCTGAGGTGGAGCACGGACCATGAGCCATGGATCATTCTCTGTATACACACGAACGAATTCCCCTTCAGGTCTTTTAGTCCCTCTGATAATCGAGGATTACTTTGGACCCTTTTCTATAATAGATCATGTTAGTCATGTTCCTTGCTCCGGCCTTAAGTAAACGATGATGGACAACTGCACTTCGGTCTGCTCCTGCTAGCTGCTAATAATATTTCCCAAAAATATCCTCTTTGGACCTTTTTTCGTTTCCTACTGAGCAGCACGTTCGAGGTTAAACGGTTCAACAGTGAACTTTAAGGGATAATTCATTTGAAAGGGTCCTCTGCTAGTAATAATATTAATATGATGGGATATAGGGAAGAAATTCATTTAGGAGAGAGAAGGGCATAAAGTGTCATTCAGTCTAATGGTTTTCTCTCTGCTGTATCACTTTTGAAGTCAGCTAGGAGAGTCATAAATTGATGAAGCATGTAGGCATACAACTGTTAAGTTGCCACTGAACAATGAATCGGTCATGTAGATGTGACTGTGTGTGTGGAGTAATAAATCAAGATTCGAATTCTAATAAAGTGAAATGTGTGGAAGTGCTATGAGCAATAAAATGACCTTTTCTAATAAAGACTGTGAAGCTAAATGGTAAGTTCTTTTGTGATGGTCCGTTTGGGCCCACTTTTAACTTTGACCCGTACTTTGGGATTATTATCGTAACTCTTTCCCTAAGCAGTTAAGATAGATCGCTTTATGGGATTAAGAGGCTAAGTAACAGAGAGAGAGAGAGAGAAAGAGAGGGATGGATTTATTTATCATTGAAATTCCGGGGATGAACTCGTTTTAAAACTTATGTTATTTTGAATAAAGCCCACCATAAAATGAGAGAAGAGAGAGATTCTTTTTTCGAGAGTAAAAGCAGCTCTTTTTATGTGTAAGTTAGGGAAGGCTGAATTGGCAATTTTTATTGGAGCCCATAAATGTGTCCTGTCTTAAAGTGCAAGTGGGCTTTCCACTGAACCCCACCCACCCCCACCAGCACCACCACGACCACGAGCACCACCTTCCTTACTTAGGAGTCTTAGGAGATGTGGAGAGGGAGCTATTTATTCATGGACGTGAATTCCATAAAAGCCAAGTTCTTCTGGACAACAAAGCGCTGTGTACAAAAGCCGAGAGAGAAAAGTTTTGCGAAAAGATTCTTCTCTCTACTGTGGGTCATTACAAGAGTATGTGTGTAACTACTTCTTCAGTCCCAAGAGAGATTTACAGATACGAATGAATGAGACGAATGGGCATTTTGATCTTCTTAAAAAGCTCTTTTACATCCTAATAAAAAATCCCTCTTTTTAAAGAAATGAATAAAAGGAGAGAAGGAAATCATCAAGAAGAGTGCCTATCTTTAATATGCCTCCAACTCAAGATTTAAGCGAGATGAGAGACAGAGCGAGAGTCAAGTGGAGGGAATCTTTTGCATGTCTGTCTGTCTCCGGACTCTAAGTACTTACTCATGATCATCTCTGTTGGATGCTTTGCACAAAATCCTACCGAGAATTGACCATTGACCTAACAACTGTAAGTGTGTGAGTGTGTGTGTTTTATATACACATGAGCTATACTTTCTGTTTCATGGCTTTTGCCTCAAATGATTACGATGATGATGATGTGATGATGCAACGATGATCTGCCCTTCTTTGCTTCTTCTCTCTCCAGGCACAAAATCGCGTGAGTCTTAGTCTTTTCCATTATTGCAATAACAAGAATAACTTTTTTCCCTAATGAACATGGACATGAGATGAACTTGGACTTGGAGGAAGACTCACTCACCCGCACACACTGTTTTCTCCCAAAGAATAAAAGTATACGCAGCGCAGAGAGATACACTGTAATAATAAAACACAAGAACACACTCACACTATCCTCATTATATTTCTCATGCACTTTGTTTGCTTACAGCTTATCATGCGAGATGATTATGAGATCAGAGGAGATTCGATTGAAATGTTAGCGTGTGTCATTTTTGGTGTCCTAATCCCCCACAGCTTTTACCTTTAATGATGATATTAATCATTGTAATGATGGGATGGTGGTGATTAGTGAAGTGTCTCTTCACGTCCACTTGACCTGTCTCTTGTCCTAACTATCCTTCTATATAGGAGATTAGTTGTGTGGTTCTCATTAAGGCTGCTGTAGTGTGTCACAATATTGAGATAAAGGGGTGAATTTTAACATGTCAAAGTCTCTCTGTGCAAACTATGTGAACTGCATCTTTAGCCTACTCTCCTGTCAACGATGAGTAGAGGTGGGTGATCCTTAAGGGCTGATTTGCTCATTAGAAAAATTGTTCTTCTTGCAGGAAGGTTATATTAAGTACTTTGTCATGTAGTTAGGGACTAATGTGATTGTCTGAATGATGTTTGTCGTGGAAAGGAGTAGAAAGCAGCAGGGGCAAAAGTGGATGGGCATGGGCAGGTGTGATGGATATTGATGGCCTGGACGTCCAATTAGCCTCATTAAGCATTCGATGCAAGAGGATAAGACGAAAAGAAGATCCACCTATCGCATTACAAGACTGACTTAAAAAGACATTTCAGATCAAATCACTCTCTCTTTCTCTGTCTTTTCTTCACACTTAATGAGCCTGCCTATTCCTTCAGCCAGCCAACTCCTTCAAACAACATACACAACGAGACGAGCAAAGCTACCGGGGCTGTTTGGTGAATTGGACAAAAACAAAGGCAGATCATTTCTCTCCTTCCTATCGAGAGATAAGCTTTGAGGTTTATAAAGCATCTCTTGTTATTATTTTGAAAGATAGGAATAGTGCAGGCTTGCTCCTTATAAACCTTATATAACGTATAACCCTTCATCTGTTGTTCGTCTTGGATTTTGGTAGGTGAGACACTTTTTAGTTGAAGGGCAAGGCTACCCGAGATTGATCTCCACTCGTAGAATAGAAGGAACTCTTCCTTCCACCCTCCCTTTACCGTTTATTATGAAATTAAAAAAGTTTAAGGTGGATTGAGTTTCCAAGTTTGCTTCAGGGTTTGTTTCATGTAATTAAGGAACGTGGAGAAACCCTGTAGGACACATTGTCAGGGAACAGAAAGAAGACCTTCTTATCTTTTGTATCCCCCTTCAACACATTTATTACCCATCCCAGATTTAGGCCCAATAAAACTTCCGCCTTGCTCTACTCTCCCTAAGTTGTAAACCTTAAAGTGTCCCTTTCCCGTGTAATTTAGGACTTAACGTCACAAAACACGGTCTTATTAAACAGGTTAGAATGACGTGGGGTTGTTTTATTGCTTCTTCTCTCGGGCGGAAACATTTTATTCTTTTGGTCATAAGTCAAACCTAAATTTTACTTCTGCATTGTGCTGTAAACTTGTGCTCCTTCATCTTCCCTTAGATTCCACGCATAACAGTCCAACCTCTATAACTTATATTGCATACAGTTCTCGTCACTTATACCCCATTACAAACTTATCACGTCAGAATTGGACATTTTCTTAGCATTTCAGCTTTATTGGGGGCAATTCAGAACTTCACTTCAAATTAAGTCATCACCTTATAGAAGAAGAAGATGGAGAGCCATTCATCCACAAAATGCACCACGATGATAAGTGGAGAAGTGAAATAGAAATTGTAAGAAAGGTGTGGTGGTAGGGTTTAATGATTTTCGAGTTCTAAAAGTTCAAGAGGATTGTCAAGCACTTGACTGTTCCCTCAAGTGTCCACTGCTGGTGCTGCTGCAGTAGTAAACAGAGACTTCAGAATTCTCTGAAAGAGGAAGTATTAATAGAGGTAGGGTGTTTTGGTAGTTGGTACATCACGCAGTGTAGTTTGGTGATGGTGGATTGCACGAAAAACTCATTTCGCTAATTCTTTGGGTATGCTTAAAATACTTAATAATCCTCTGTGTTGGCTGCTGTAGTATTGTGCCTACTTAGAATGAGTTCGTTCTTCATGAATAATGGATATCGAAAGAAGCTTATAAGTCATGACTGGAGGAGAAGATAATTATATGAATTTTTCATTGCATAATCCGTAATATGACACACCACACGTTGAAGAGCCTTCGTAATATGCAAAAGCATGCAATCCGTCTGTAAATGATGACTTTTCATGCTTCTTTCTCATCTCACACAACCTGTGCAATGGGGAATGGGAATGGGTAGTCTCCTCGCTCTGTGTATTACTAACTACACTCCACTTTGTATTGATTGCAAAACGGACAAGACCAACAGCAAACTTCAAACAACTTATCATAACTTCTGGTGCGAGTTTGAATCATTAACTATACGCCGAGGATTTTTCTCACTTCTCATGCTCATCATGAATCTGCTTAACTTTCCGGCAAAAAACCTCCTGCTGTTGTTGACTTCCATGCTCACACACACGGACCTAATCAAACTTGTGAAAGTACAAAAACCTCATTGTATTCTGGCGATGCTTCTGCTCAACTTCTGGTGATTCACAGATACACAACACACTAAACAAAGCCTCAAAACAAATTGAAATTACAATATTTCTGCTGACTCATTTTGTTTTTGAAATCAATCACACGAGATGATGGACCACTCGAAGTCGATCCGACATGATCCTTCATCCCTTTTCTCGTAGGTTGTTGTGTAGAGTGTAGAGGGTCCATATGGCATGCTTAGGCTTACTGCAACTCGAGATGATCTCTCCAAAAATCATTTTTACCATTTTCCGTCGCCGACATAATTTTCCACCTGAGCGGAATCCCATGGACGAGTATATTGGATGTCGCACTCGAGAACAATAGTTGGAGAGACAGGAGACTCCAGATTGTTGACATGATCTCTCCTTCCTCTTCCAGCCTTTCTTCGGAGGAGTGAGAGAGACTCTCCTCTCAAAGACAAAAGTGGGCTATCCTCACTCATCTAGCAAAGGAAGGTGGACAAGGAACAGGTGTAAAGCGAGCCGTGTTCCTTATTGCTTATGGGCTGACTGAGACCGTAACAAATTGACATATTAATACACATTGTTATGCTCTTCTACCTGAACGGATTCCCTTTTCTTCCAGACTTTTTCTCGAGGGAATCTGTGTCACAGGACAAAAAACTTACTCAACCGAGGTTTAAGTGTGTTTCGAAAGAGAGTGTGGTGTCCCAGCATTTAGTGTGTGAATGTATGGGGAATATGCGGCGGAGTCTCGTATGAAATCCATAACTGAAACTTTAATAACTTTGTTTCCATTTGATTTCACTAGGGTTAGGGATTCATGGTAGGTTCTCAGTGCACCAAACTCGCTCGCTTTTATTTCCTTTTCATACGTAACAAAAACTAGAAAAGTGTAGTACTAAAGGAGAAGCCGTGAACTTTACGAGTTGGGTAAATTACATTACAGAGACGTAAAGTGAAGGTTTGGATGTCACTGGGAGAGCCATATGGTTCGTCTTGCTGAGCCCCAAGTTAAACTGGATTATGTCTGTCATTAAATGTCAATAGTTATCTCATCGGTAGAGGAAAGATGTGAAAGATGTGATGGAGGGAGAGAGACTTCTGGCTTGTCGGCGAGTAGAGGAAATGTATATCTTTATCAGTTGGAGTCTTGAAATATAGTGGATTATTGGTCAACGGGGACACGGATTCGCATGTCAGTCAACACATCCTTGATGCAAGAGAGCAAATGGACCATATCCGAGGCAAACAAATGTCCTATGTTTCCTATTCGGAAGCAGTCTGCATTTGTCACTTTCCCTGGGTAGATAAGTTGTCCTGAAAGGCACAAAAAGCTATATTGGATTTTTTACTCCGGGTAGTCTAGATTGGATTTTGAGTAGACAATTCCATCCTTCCTTCGCCATTTCAATGTTATTTGCAAATCCGCAACAAAAACAACGAACAAAGCATAAAGGGAATTGATAGGGTGCTATTGCTAGCCCCATTCTACCAAAACCTTTGGATAAATTCGGATTTGTCAATCTTTTGCAGCATCTATTTCCCTAGGGGATACGAACAAGCCGTACAAGAAGCCTTTACACTGAATGCACCCATGCAACAGCCACAGGGTTGTTTGAAAACTTGTGTGAAAAGATTCACAAGAAACCTAATTTGTATACAAGTGTATGTGTCATGAAACAGAAACAAAATTCCGGCCTATGACATCATGGAATGCAATGCTCCGTTTGTTATCAAGAAATAGAAATGTCTTATTCCAAAATTCTATCAATAGAATTCTCAGAATAAACCCCGTTATTCAAACAAGATCATAAAACACTTAACAAGCTAATAAATTCGGTACAATGTTTTGATCAAAGACAACTACACTTGATATTTACAACCTCGTATTGTGTCTCGCATGTGCTATCTTATGTTCTGCATTTGCTGTGGTTGTAAAAGTGTCTTATGCAAGTTTTCCTAAGCTCGTTCGTTCTATGAATACACGAGACCACATGAAATAGAACATGACATCTTTTGAAGCAATAAAATATCTCCCAAGGAAGTATGAAGGGATTTTACAGAATCGGATTCCGAACACAAGGATCCTCTTCTCTCTCTCTCCGTCGTAACACTTTCAAACTTTAACCACAAAGCCACAAAAGGGCTGAAGAGAGAGAGAGAAGTTTCAAAAGGCCTTTCTTGTGCTTATGCATGGATGCAGTTGTGGTGGGACTAGAGGGACTCTAAATAAGCTCCATTAAGGCAAAGGCACAGAAGCTAAGCTCATAATTATTCACAAAGTTGTGAAGCTCCTTTTCATGCGGCCGTGTCAATTAAATCCCCACGATCAGGTTTCACATCATCAAAGCTTACGAGAGTTAAGAAGAAAACTTTCATCTCTCACGCAAAAGTATCTTCCACCAAGGAAAAGCAACCCTGCTCACTCGCATGTTTACTTGCTAACCCAATTATTATCTCATTGTGAGTATCCAGCAGGATTAAATGATAATAGAATTACAAAACAATAAAAAAGCGAGGAGAGAATCTTTTTCCTTCTGCCTCGAGACTCAATCCACTCATCTCCAACTCATAATTACCGTCCTTAACTACACCATCCCTTAGGGTACAGTCTATACACTTTCCTAAATCCGAGATAATATAATATTAAGCTAAGTACACTACTACTTCATAGATAAATAATCCCAGTAAAATTATCTTATCATTACAGGTTAGTGAATTAATTAGTAAATTACTTGCAAATAATCAGCCATGCTTTTTACTTTTTACAACTTCAACATCATCTCATGAATTTTTATTGAAAAAGGACTCACTCATCACCAGAAAGGCAGAAATGCATCTACGATTCATTAAAACTCTTTGAGTAACTTATTAGAGTGGTCTGAATTTCAAAAGCACTTCAAAACCTTGAATTGTGCCGGAACAGGGAAAAATAGCCTAGAGGGTTACACATTGACTGACTGACTGTAAATGCATTGTAATGATGATTCAAGTGCATCGAGCCTCTTCGATACGCACAGCATCCCGAAATAACAAAATTGCTCCCTTAATTTTAAGGGATTCTGCTGTGTGTTCGACTCGAACTACCCGAGAAAATGAACCTTCCATTATTACATAATTATGGCTGTGTTCTGTTGAATATGTAAAAAGAAGAGTAATCCGTGATTATTATAAGATTGGGTTGATGTAAGAAGAATGAGAGTAGGTAATCATAATCGTATTAAGGGAAGGGAGAGGGAAGAGAGGGTAAAAGTTGCAAGAGATAAAAAGTGGATTAGTTATGGATCTCCTACCACCACCGATGATGACTGACACTCACTCTCTCTCTGACTCAGCTTCTTGATCTTCAAGAAGTCTCTAAAAGTGTACAAAAATCGTCTACTGCTCTACAAGGATAACTCTTAGACTTGAAGTTCATTTTAAAAAAACAAAGTTGTACCTACTCCGAATGATCCTTGCACCTTCTTGCTTCTTGAGGACTAGCAGACAGTCTGACCTGAAATTCTGAATTAGCCAGGGTGCTTTGCGTTTTACTCTAAACTCTAAACTCTTCACACAAACACGGACGCAACAGAACTAGTCTGAGTAATTATATTAAATCTCATTAAAAGGATCACCTCGTATCATGATCATCATGACTATCTCTCAGGCCTAAGCTATAATTACGAGGAACTTGTTAATTGTAACAACCAACCGGGTTTTTTGGGAAGAAATCAACCCAATATTAATGCAATCACATGCCAGCACAATCAAATAATGCTGAGCTAATTACACCATATACGAATAATCCATTCCGTCTGTACACGTCTGAGTTAGGGAGATTTCATTAATTTCTTAAAATGAAATTACTTTCAATAATTACTACCTTTTCCACTGAGTCGGTCGTAGAATTCGGGAAAGTTGAACTTCTCGTCTTTCGGGTATTTGAAAGACGTTATGATGTGTCCATCACATTCATTCTGAACAAATTGAGAGAACCCGAGTGCACCCATTCCTTCCTTAATTATCCGATTGTTCTCAGCATACCTTCAAATTAAGTGAGGAATCAGAGCGAGTCAACTATTTTTAACGTTCTTTTTATCAGATTCTCCATTAATTTAATTATTATAAAGACCTTCTTGCTCTCGCTGGAACACCTCCTTCTTCCTGGAGTTCTTGAAGAGCTTGTCTCAGTCCCAGAATTGCATGGGTTGGAGGTGTGAATCGAAATTGACCTGAAGTCTCAAGTCCTTTCCACTGGTCGTATAAATCAAGACTAAGCGATGTGGATCGACCTTCATTAAAATGAAAATAAATTACCCACAATCGTGAAGAAACTGACTTTTTAATTAAACCCAATTAATCTTGTTAATCTCAGGTTACTCAAAGTGTAACTCTTCGCTAACGGGGAATTCTCGCGTTCGAAACGCTTTGTCAGTGTCATTCGTTCGTACTTGTTAAGCTCGAAGGTGAACAAAATCTCCTTTAATGAAAAGTCTTTTTTCTCCATTTTAGACTTTAACTTTAACATTCATCTCAAGTCTAAAGGAAAACTATGAGAGCGCGAGAGGAAGGAAGGAAGCATTTAATCAATTAACTGTTTCTCCTCAATTCTGAAACGATACTTGAAAGTTGAGAGAGAAGTTGTGCTCTGTGTGTGTTTCAATGAAACATTTTCGAGTGAGGAGAGGTATCATTATCATCATCATCAACAACATCAGCACCAACTTTCTCTCTACAAATTCTGAGCAATGTAGGGTGACCACTTTAACAAGTTCTGTAGGAGATTCCCTCACAAGTCTCACGTATAGTTGATTAGTATTAGTAACCCAAGTCTGGAGGTAACCAGTGTGAGGCTTGTTTCACTTTCCCTCATCCCAAAGTTTATCTCTTCGGGTGTGGAGGAAAGTTTCGTTACACGTGAGATAGCCAATTTCTATCTCTCAAGATAAACACTGAGGTTTTCGGAGAAATGAACATCTCAGAACAACATGTCTCATGTTCATGTCTCTTCCACCAAGTAAACTGGAGTTTGCAACAAACAATCATCCATTTACGGAGAGACGGTGTCTTTCCATGTGAGCAGAATGTACCTTGACACCGTTCCAGTTGGTCTTTCCTCGCTATAACGAACCCGAATCCTGGCACGCCTTGGAGACATTTGTTTGCAGAGCTGATGAGGAAATCCACGTTGGAGTAGTCTTCCTCAATTCCTCCAAAGCTACTCATGGCATCGACAATGTAGAGAAGTCCAGGATAGTGTGTCTTTAGGAGTTGGCCGATTTGACTCACAGGATTCTTCACCCCACTTGTCGTCTCGCAATGAACAACTGCAACAGATGCAAACTCTTCCTGAGGAGACTTCGGGCCGGAGTCTAAGACTCTCCGGAGTTCAGAGATGTTCACAGCCTCATTCTCCGGAAACTGGACCATCTGGCAAGGTATCTGAGCTTTCCCACACATATCTACCATTCTACGACCATAAGCTCCACTCACCAACACCAGCACCTGCCAACCAAACAATTCTCATCTCGGGAACTTTCTTTCCGAGTCATTTACACAACAACAGAATGAATGGATCCTCTCTCCTCTCTCTCTTTCTGTTTGAGTGTGTAAAGTATGCTCAGTAAATTGAAAGAAACTTTCTTTCATCTTGGGAAACCTTTTTACTCCGATCAGATGTAGTTTGGAGCACAGACTCCACTGCAAACGTACCACTGCCTTGCATCAACACTCCCGTGAATTCATCTTCAGACAGTCCTGTGCTCGATGTGCATGTAATTAAGGTCATGGGAAATTCATGAAGTTTTAAGTGTATTTGATTTTAAGGTAGCATTTCAAACAACCTGCGACTCGGACCAAACTTTGTCTCACGGAGCGGAGGATTTGGATGAACTGGGTGTCTCTCGAGCCCAAGTCGTAATTCAAAGCTGCTTTCACCGTTGGGCTGCACAGAAGTGGACCTGGAGTGAAAAGTTTCTTCTCTTCCCAAACTCTCGGAGAGGAACCTGCGATAACATGGAACAGACCGAGTGACAATTTACTTCGTGTAAAAGGCCTCCTAATACTCCCAAGTTTCAATGGGAATTTCACGGAATGGCTGACATGAAGATTCATGGCTCCTTATTTCCTCTCTCTGAGATTATGGAAAGTTCTCTAGCGTATGTAAGTCTTGGAAATGCCGTCACGCAGAGTTTTAGGGTATTGCGGTCATTTGATCGTTTTGTGTACAATTGTGGAATAAGATCGATTCGAGACTATCAAAATAATAATAAATAGGTATCACAGATATGCTCTACCGCTCTCAGGATTAAGACAGATTATTGGTCAGTCAGGAGATTAAGGAAGGATTTAATGGGATTACTCAAGGGGGTAATCTTCTACTAATCTCGTCTCAAGAAGTTACACTCTATGTACTCATGGATCGTTTATGAAATGGCCAGCAAAGAGAACATAAAATTATCCTCGGCGTGCATGAAATAAAGACATAATTCAAAACATTCAAGTGAATCTGTACATTTCATGTGTTGATGATCATAGCAGTCGCTTCAATTACTAGTTAACTCGTTGTAAGGATTTCATGGATATGGCATTTTTAAAGAAGCTGGCAAAACACTTACCGACTGATTGAGCCTTATTTTCCTCCATTGAATGATTTGCAACTGTGAATTTATCACAAACAAATACTGTAGCTTCTTAAAATATGTTGTCTGGAAATTAACATAAAATCAATCACTGTTTGCTGGTCTAGTTAAAGACTCGTTCTAGTCAATCGAGCCTTTCACCACGAACTGATCTCGCTGTCAACAGGAAGGCATTAAGTTTACATGAAACCAATGAGGTGTCGATTTCAACTTACCCGAAAGAAAAATAAAACGATAACAGGATTTATGTACTTAAGATAAGACAGGCTCTAGGAGCAAGGTGCAATATGCGATGACGTGTATTTGATGTTTGTTAGTTCATATTTAATACTTATTATTCCTCAGTTGTACAATATTACAATGATGTTCTATATGCTTCTCAAAGTCCACAACAATGGCAATGAAATTATTTGCCTTATATCTATTGTAATCGATTTTGAGTTGAACATTAGCATATGTGCCGATACAAATAAACTGGCGATTGTCGATGGGTTAAAATAAAATATGACTTTTATTCATTTATGTAACTAAAAAGGTACACGTTATAGTAGTCGTTAACGATGTCACGCCACGCCACAATTTTTGTTGAGGTAGTTAAGTTAGGCACCGCTTAAAATTAACTCAGCTCCGACCTGGCCGATCATCATGGAAGGGAAATTAGTGTTTCCTGAGGGAACGAAGGGCATCACTGACGCATCGATAACTCTCAAACCAGTTGTTCCAAAAACTCTGGAGAACAACAAAACAATACAAATGTTTGCAGGTTACTGTAAAAGTAAACTTGTTTGGATTGGATAAATCAACATACCGCAGCTTAGAATCAACTGCAGCCACTGTTGCATTGGGTCCCATTCTGCAAGTCGAAGTTGGATGAAAATGAGTTGATGTGGTTTGCTGAACAAAACATCGCCAATATTCTCGGGAAGCAAATTCGATGTCCACACAAGCAGCTGGTTTTGCAATGTTGTCGGACCACCGAATTCCAACTGATTGGAATGCAGGGTTGGTCAGCATGAAGTTATTTGTATACTCAATGCCTGCAGATTAAGTTAATGGAATAGTTAAATGTGAAAGCCCCAAAGTGGAAGCAAAGAATAGATGGAATGTAAGATGTCTACCGTCGATGAGTCTCTCCAAGTCACTGGATTCTTCAAAAAACCGAGGATCAATTACAACCGGAACCTCAGGATTACTGCTTGCAAGTCTGACTGTTCCATAACTCTCAGGTCGCATGAGAGCGTGATCGACGTAAATGTGTTGGTCAACTGGTCCTCCACCTTGGGGAGCAACTACTTCCTCATGAACATAAGTTTGAATATCTGGCCAGCTGAGATCATTGTACAGCGTGCTTGGCACATAACCCATAGCTATTTGCGGAGCGAATGCAGGTCCAAACTCGAAAGAGTTTAAGGGTCCTGAAAACAGAAGTGATATGTAGCAGAAGCAAAATTATTGATGGGGTTGGACAAATATTTTATCGTTAGATTTACCAGTTCCATTTTCAATGAACTGCAGTAAGGAAGCATCCGTGAAGAAATCAACTTGTCCCCAAGTGACATTCACACTGAAGGAATGAGATCTTCCCTGCAATTTTTAAAGAAATTGTTGCAACTAAACTGACAATTATGAAACTGAAATGCTCTGCAATCTTGAAAATATATTTCAAGTATCTGATCTTCTTACCCCTGTGGCAACATGATCTTGTAGGTAGTTTCCGACAGCTGGAAGGTCCACAACAGTCTCGATCTTTTTTTGAATTAGAAAATTAAAAGATACCCTAGATATTATTTGCTTTGATTCAAATTTGAGAATATCGACTTGTCGCCTACCCCAAGGGAGGAAAGATGATCAGCAGGGCCGATTCCTGAGAGAAGGAGAAGTTTAGGAGATTCGTAGACTCCTCCAGAGACGATGATTTCCTTGTTCGCAGCTACATAACGCGATGCGCCGTGACGCGTGTAGGAAACTCCCACAGCCTTTTTGCTAGCGTCCAAGTGAACCTGTACAATATCACATTTTCCCA
>JAQGAD010001499.1:0-19129 GCA_034696625.1 Isotomurus palustris | reverse complement strand
CCTGTTGATAAACCCATAGCCGCTCTTCACATTAAACCACTTCACCACTCCCGTCACCTTCGTCGCTGCAAACAACAGAAAATCACAAATTAGCATTATTCTCCTCCTCCTTAATCTCCCTATCTTCTCCCTTCATTATTATTACCTCCCTTCTCCTCAATCTTAACTTCTTCTGCTATTACTACACCCATATCTGTGCCTTAAAACCTCCCTTAACTTAACTGTCTTTCCAATTAGCCTAAACACGATAACCGAAAATGCAAAAGCAAACTGCGGAAAACTGGAAATCACAAAATCACACCGGAGAACGAGAATCTGCACTGACTACACACGTCTACTCTTCACCGCACTTTCCGCTAGACTGAAAACGGAGAAAACTTTCCAAGAAAGTCAGTTTGAATTTTCGGTTTTCACTACCGGCGACTCCTCAGGTCAGAGGTCATTCACCCCTCCTCTCCTTTCACTCTACCTTAACTCTATGCTTACACCTCCTCTCTCACTTTATACCTGTCTCTCTCTCTCTAATTGATCCAATTAATCTTCTAATCCCCCTTAATTAAATATAAGCATGGAATGCGTACTTACCGACGATTTCTTTGGCAGCGTTGGCATTGGCCTTGTCCTTGTTGGCCGCAGCATCTGGGGGTGATGCTGGAGGGGCTGCTGACGCTGCTGGAGCTGGTGCTGTGGCGGCCTTGTTGTCCCCAGTTCCCTTGGCCGTGGGGGGTGCTTCCGATGACTGCTTATCCGTGTCAGCCATGATGTTGGTTGGCGAGAGTTCTTAGATGTTCACGAAACTCAGATGTGGCGATGTTCCTCTCTGTGAGCCATTCAATTCCTCACTGAGAAGCCCCAAGCGAACTGCCCAGCAAATAAGAACCTTTCTCCCTCCACCTCCGCCACGGCCGTAACAACTCCCCACACACTCCACACACTCCACACACTTAACTTATCAGACTACACACAAGATAAGCCACTAAGCCCATTGTCCCTTCATCATCATGAGCATGCATGGCTTTTCATTTGACTATCCATCTCCTTAACTTAATGTAACTTGCAATTCAATGCATTTACATATTTACATTCTCCAGGTTGAGTCCAGCAGACGCTTTAAACGGGTAGAGTCACAAGCCACAATACTTCATTCAGATTTCACAAAAAAGGTCCATTTTGCACAATCTGCATATCATCCGCATCATCCCAGGCTTCTCAGGTGTGCAGCGTGGATGTGGAAGTGGAATGGACTACACAAGGCTTCTTTAACTGCGTTGCAGACTCTACACTCTAGACTCAAGACTTGCAGTTTTACTTATGACTTTTTGTGTGCAATTCCAGCTTCACAATTGGTCATATCACAACAAGGCATAATGCAACGAGATGGTTAATGGTTGGTTGCTGGTTTTTGGCATAATAGTTGGTGATGGATGAGATGATCTGCAATCTACACTCCGACTTGGATGAATGTACCTGTAATCTGTAACCTGTAACTCAAACTCTAAATATACAGCGGAGGCATTCTGAGACACAGGAACAGATCGTGAATTCATGAATCATCATCTCATCAATTGCAATCTCTCATAAGGTACTTTCACTTCTGACTTCTGTGCGGGTGGAAGTGGAGAGATTCGTTGATTTCACAAGTTTTGCAAACTTCCACGCGTCCCTGTCTCTGCATCTTCAACAGCCATCAATTATGCCACATTCCATTCATCCCTTTATGGAGATATACATGGGACTGTGTTTATTTATGGAGAGACCAAAAGTAGAGCACATTTGCAGAAAAGTCAATATATCTTGCATCTATATCTCATTCGTGTAAAGAATAGAAACCTTCTATAAGCTCGTAAAAGAAGCGTTTAGTATCAGACAGGGTTTTATGAAGATGATGAACCAGACTTTTTAAAGCTACGGCCAGAGGGTTATGAATGATTTGAATTTCCTGTGATTGGTGATTCGCATTGGTGCTCAAGTTTTGCATGATTTCATGTCACATTCTTTACATGAAAGTTTATAGAACTTTACCTTGTCCCACACACACACAATCGAAATCAAAAGCATGAAAGCAGTCATTCTCAAGGGGAGATTTGGTTCAATACGCCGTTTAGCCACGTACAAACTACGAACTACAAAGCTACGATACATTCACAACGAACCAACAACCAACAGTGCTGGAAGTTTTGACAATTCATGTGCAATTTCGTTGGGCCAACAATTTTCAATTTAACAATGCCAAGAAGGAACTCATGCATGGAACAACCATTATCGTGTTGGACTTTTCTTCTTCTTCGCCTTCATTCCCTTCTAGCCAAAATCGTAGATGCAAATGAACTCTTGATCTTGAGTGACAGTAACACAAACCGAGAGACAAAAATCCATCTGAACTTGTTTCCCGAAATAGCACTCGAAATCTCCGGCCGTGTGCCGTCGTGGTATTAGTTGGTGGGTCTCCAGCCGGAGTCATTTACATCTTCGAGACGGACTATAACCTATAACATTTTATCTTCACAGACGTCAGACTCTCAGACTGCGAGACCACTCGAGAGGAAACGTGTGTGCATCTTCAGATGTTCATATATGAAGAGATGAGGATGCCCTTCCTCACTTTTACTTAGTCATGTAACTTGGCATTTAGCCATCAGTTCAAAAGTGCAAAACTCAAAAATACTTAAGCAATGCTGACATTTTGACTCGCTACCAGTCTCGCATGCACCAGCCACCATGTCATCACACCCGAGAAAAGATCAACTCGCTGGCTATTGTCAAAAACCCATTATAATTAAAAGCCGGCACTTCCCACTCATTTACTTAGACTGTATTAAAATTATTTTAATCGTCTTCTATTCATTTTCTTTGTGATTTACATTTAAAGATTACATAATATTGTATTATTATATGCCTACGCTGTCAATCAGATTTATTAATAGATGACTGATAATTGCTAATTACTTTTTAAGTAAGGTAGACTGTAGCCCATTTTTATCAATAATAGTAGTCTAAAACAGTTCTGTTTCTCTGTGCTTTTCACAGCTCAATCAAAATATAATGGCAATTTCGTAAATATTTCGTAAATTTCTTGGTGCCATTTTGGGAAAGAAGGCAAAACCAGTCTGATCGTACGTCATACATTGATACATTTGTTTTCAGTAGAATTCGTCTTCATCTGCTCCTCCTTTTCCATTTCCATTCATATTCTTTACTTGCTCCTGGTTATTGTACATGTCTGCTACTTGTCGAGAACTTGTTGCGTCTTCCACGTTCTTGTCTTCTCTTACTCGAAGAAACCTGGGAAAGCGAAGAGAGATTCCTCGTTCTGGGTCCGCCTAATGAGAGCAAACGAGTTCTATGAGATGATGAGCTAAAATTGGCGTAATTATGTTTAAGTTTATTCCACTTACAATTCCTTCTCCAGCTTTGTGAACAGGAGAGAGTGATAAATCTGCACATTTTACTTCCCACACTTGTACGGCATCAAACCAATGATCTGGTGTCAGCTGGTTATGAAACCGGTAGTAGGATTTCGCACTGGGGATAATGTTTGGCTTCAGACTATCTGAATGTTGTTGCAACTGCTCATCAGAGAAACCAGTTCCAATTTTACAAATTGTTTGAAATGCTTCTTCGTCCGGGTCGTAGCAGGCAAGCAAGAAGCCTCCGTATGTTCCAGTCCTTTTTCCTTTCCCCAGAAATCCACCGATTACCACAAGGTCTAACGAGTCTCCTCCACTATCCAAGTAATCTTTCTTCAATTTCAACCATTTCTGAGATCGTTTGGCTAATTCGTATGTTGCTCGCTCATCTAACGTCTTTACCATCAGTCCTTCACAGTTACCTACAAAGAACAATCATTTTACAGATTTTATGTAGTTTGTGTGCAAAATATTTTAGCTTCACAACAGTATCAGGATTTTACTAACCCTTAAGAGACTCTTCCAAAAATTCTTGAACTTCTTCCATGCTGTCAGTGTCTACACTTGTAGCAAACAGAAACTGTCCTTCCACAACCTGGAAATTTTCACGCAGCAGTTCTCTTCGTTTAAAAAGAGGCTCTTTCACCAAGGACTCTCCGTTCAAATAGATTAGATCGAAAGCAAAAATACAAACTTGAACTTTAATTTCGGATTCGTTTGCATCCTAAAATCAACATCAAACATGTGAACAAATGAGTTGAAAATTGATCCTTTAAATGGAATTTGTTTCCAAAAACTAAAAACTTACTTTGCGCTTTCGAGTGGATAAAACTTGAAAAGGAAGAATTCCTCCTTTCTCCAGATCCCACGCTACAGCTTCTGCGTCAATGATACATGATTTGATATCTCCTTTGATACACTGACTGAATCGAGAAATGATGTCTGGATACTTGGAAGTATTGTTTTCTTGATTCCGGCTGTATATATTTATTACCCCATCGTCCGATAAATGAATCTGGGACAAAAGACATCAGGATCCGTTAATTTTTCGTTGCTTGATCTTTTAGTCAGTAATAAATACAATAATAATAATATTGAGTACTTTACCTGGGCTCGTTCACCATCATATTTGTATTCACAAGTGAATCGAATTCCTTCAAACCGCTGCAGTACGTCTGCGACTCCTTTCGTCGGTTGTGCCAACATCGGACGAGGTGGAATTCCAGGTGTCAACTTGCACCTTTCTTTCAAGCCACCGATTCCCACGTCCAGCATTGCTTTAACCAGTATGTCATAGTTTGGACATTCACTAGACCCAACAAAATCATTATGCCAACGATCAAATCACTGAAAATGAATTTAAATAGAGTCAAATTACCAGAAGCTAGACTTGAGAATAAATGCATGTTCTTCGATCGCCGTCTTCATAGAGTCTGCAGACATCTTCTTTCCAGCATTAAGAATTTTCGGTGGCCACTCAGACATATCCTGATCAGGAGGAGTGAGATAAGTAGCTTGTGCTAATGCTTGGAGCAAGGACTGTTCAGCTAAGCCAATCCTTAGTTTTCCCAATAGAGATCTTGTCAAATATCTCGCTTCTGAATGCTTGCACGCAACGAGCATCGACGTAATCATGCTTATCTTTTTACCATGGGACTAAAATCACAAAAACACAAGCATCATAAGTCTATCTTCATAAACGGTGTGTACACACAATTTCAGTTTCTAAACCTTACAGCTTGTCCCGTCATAGCAGCGATTTCTTTCAATTTGTGAAAGACTCCCGAAACAGTCAAGGGCTGCGGTTGGAACAAAGTCTTCTGGTTTGATCGACTGCTCTCAGCAACCAAACCCAAGTCTCCTAACTGTCCAGCATCAGCCTTAATTTTGTCTAAAGCTCTTCCAGTAGCTTGAGCGATAGCCTTCATCACATTGGTCTCTGCCACGCCCAACTCGATTCCTGAACACAAAAATAATCAATTTAAATCCGGGCCAAAACCAACAACCAACCAAGATGGCTTTGGTCTTTGTTTGACGCAAAAACCTTCATACCTTCATACGCCGGAGCCAACTTGTTAAGACACAAGTATACGCTGAATCGTAAGTCATCCGGCGACAACACAATAACCGACCGGAAGTAATTTGCTAAAATCTCAATAAACTTCAGTCTGCTGCTTGTAGCTTCGATGACTTCCAGTGTTTTAGCTAAAGCCAAATACGGAACCCTGAAACATAAATCCAAAAATTTAAAATGGTGTACGGTGTTGTATAATTGCACACAAATCATTTTAGTATAAACTCATACTTTTCTCCTCGTTTCCACGTGGCATCTGCGATTGGGTCATATTTTGCTTTTGACGGGTCATATTCGGCATTCCAGCCTTTAGGATTAGCTCCACCGCCCATCATTATTGTTTTCTTACTTGGAGATTCTTCTTGTTTCACCTCCTTCTTCGGACTTGTCTTCTCTTTCTCGGGACTAGAACTTCTTTCTTTCTTGTCCACTTTCTTCCTGGACTTCTTGTCATTTGGTGACTCCGACTTCTTTCCCTTTTCTTGCTTCTTCACAGGCTTCTCATCGGCATCTTCTTCATCCGATTTTTCGGATAAATCTTCCTCCTCTTCATTTTCCTTTATCTTGGATTTCTTATCGTTCTTTTCATCCTTCAAGACCTTTTTGGATTTCTCCTCTTTTGGCGACTCGGACTTCTTTCCATTCTGCTTTCCCTTTCCTCTCTTTTGCAGGGACTTCTCTTTTTCATCCGATTTATCGGACACTTCCTCCTTCTCACTTGCCTTTTTCTTGGATTTCTCCTCTTTCGGTGACTCCGACTTGTTCCCATTTCTCTTCCCCTTTTTCTCCAGGGTCTCCTCTACTTCTTCTTCCGATTTCTCGGACAACTCCTCCTCCCCCTCCTCAATTGCCTTCTTCTTGGATTTTTTCTCCTTCGGCGATTCAGACTTCTTCTTCTCCTTTCCCCTCTTTTTCACCGACTCTTCTTCATCCGACTTCTCGGACTCTTCCATTTCCTCATCTTTCTTCACCTTTTTCGTGTCCTTCTTCTCAACCTCTTCTTCACTATCTGAAGCAACAACAATCCTCCTCCGGGGCTTCTTCGTCAGCGACAACTTGACCTTCAGCCCATTCTTTTTCCTCTTCTTTGAGTCTTCGTCTTCCTCCTCCGGCTCCGACGAAGAAGACCGCGCCGACTTTCTCTTCCTTCCCTTCATCGTCGTCTTCGCCTCCACAACTTCTTCCTTCACTTCTCGCTTCGTCTTCTTCTCCTCTTTTTCATCTTCATCATCCTTCTTTTTCACTGGAGTCTCTCCCCCCGCAGACTTCTTGAAAAAGTGGCCTATCTTAGTTTGATGCATCTTATTTCCTTTCTGGAAAACACTTCCACTAAGACCACCTGCAGAACTCGCTAGCGAATAAAACTTCCTGTGGAAATCTCCGTGTCCTAATCTGCCCACCGAATAATCTACACTGAAATTCGACACTACCTGCAGCGATCGAACCAGCGGTGTTGTTGTCTGCTTACCCTGCACCAAGTACGTGGACGGTTTGAAAAATAACTTCCCAAAGGATTTCAGCATTCACCTCTCTCACCTAATATACCTTCCCATTTGAGCCGAACTCCAAACACAATTATAGTTTATTCGACAAAGAACTTTCGACAGTCGACGCAGCACTTTCAAGCTCTGTATAATAGACGGAGGAAAAGAACGGAGTACGACTCGGTACGGAGGGCTTATTGTCAATATTAAGCGCGTGACCACATTTCCCGCTCCCCGAATCTCTTTGTTCACAACAACTGGGGGGACTGGAGATTTCTGCATGCAACTTTAGTTCCGAATTCCAGGTTCCAAAATCTCTGCCGATTCCAAAACGTCAATTAAATCCGATTAAGATGATTGATTTGATTGAAGTTTGAATCAAATGTGTACTGAAAGTTCTACACAGTAAACAGCTCCTCAATTTTTATCAAGAAGGTTGCTGAGACACAATAAAGCCCGTTTAGAGACTTCGTCCAAGACCTCAAGATGCAAGACCTCCAGGAATTGTTGCCCTTCCAACTTTCTTAAAGTTATCCTCGACCTCCAGTGAAGATGAAAGTTTGTGAATGTCTTTCTGGGTTTTGGGAATCGATAGTCCTGTTTTTCGGATTCGCGAGCAGAAGAAAATATGGATTTTTGCATAGTTCAGTGAGTTTAAAACATCCTAAAACAAAACGATAAAAGATTTCATTCATTCTATTTCGGAAATCTTGTCATTCAAACAGTGGGAAACAGTCCGAGCCCGTAAAACTGGATCTCCAGCTTCATGTCTGGATTACGTAGTCTATCGCTTGTTTTACACTTTGGGCGTGTGCAGCTTGGGAGTTTTAACCATTGCGAATTCCAATCCCAGCAACTTTTTCTTTTTCCTGGAAACCTGGGTTCTTTTGGCTCACGTAGCCTACGCATTTTTTTTTCTTCGACAAGTCCTTGCTCATAATCACTTTCGGAGAATTCTAGGCAGAGGACAAAAGATGCCAGAAGAATTATTTATTACAGGTTGTCTTTAAATCTTTAAATCTGTACCAAAGAATTTCAACCTGTCAATGTGAAAACTCCTGGATGAATTTCTAGATGAAATAGAAAGGGATGGAAGGAAGTATTACATTTCCAAGAAACTCTCTGTTCTCCCTCGACAGACTCTTTCAGCTTATGAAAAATTCATTTGGGTCGCCTTCAACACAGTCACAACCCTCAGCCTAGTCACTTTCTTGGCCCAGTCTCATTCTTTCAATATTCTCATTCAATGTAAACCACAATTTTTGAAATATCTTTTATCTTCAGTCTGTTACGTCAAAAATAATCCTGAAAGTATTTGCTACTAAAATTATTCTCTAGGCGAGCCAATTGACAAGGAGAACCAGCAAATGAATACAGCTCTAGGAGCGTTAATTACCATCGTTGAAGTGTTTTCAACATGTCTTCCTATGCGTATGGGACATTTCCTTCATCCCCTGGGATTCCTACTAATTTATTTCGCCTTGGAGTAAGCTCTTACAAATCCGATTTTGTACGGAACAAGAATGGGACTAGAAATAATAGTTTGAGTATCTTCCACAGGTACTGGTTTGAATTAGACAGTCCCACCTGCTCCGAGAAATCCGATACGGCTCTGTACAGAGGGTCGCCGTATAAATACCCAAATTGGCTGTACTTGGTCCTTTTAACAATTGTTTGTCACGGAATTATTCACCTGCTGAAAATTACTCGGGACATTCTCATTTCTGTCTTTGACTTGTCGCGAACCGAAGCCGTGAAGCAGAGACTGCGAGCACAGAAGCGTCTTGCCAGACGTAAAATAATGCATGAAATCAGAAGAGCCGATGGGACAATCGAGAGAATTGTACTGGAACACGTAACACCCTCTCAAGAAGATTTGATATGCTGGAGACAAAATGAAGAAGAAGTCGAGGAATTCGATTGGGCTGGAGACTCGGAAATTGACCTGCACAACATTAACCTGAGTCAGGATCGCATTTTTCACGAATCAGACTTTGTGACCACTGCTCCTCCTGCCATGCGATATCCGCCGAAGCCTAGGCAAAGTGTTGTGTATGATGACCTGAAAAAAGAGCTAGAGTTGTTCCAGAAAAAGATTAAAAATCGTTCAGAGGATGTCGAAAAAGGGAAAGTGGATGCTGTTCCAAAGCCAAAGGCTCAAGAACCGGATTTCAAGCGTGTAAGCGTTGAAATGGAATATGAACGTGGGCTGAATGTTCGTCTGCCAACTCCACCGGGTGAGAGATCGTCAGATAAAGCGAAAGATGAGAGTACAAAGACGAATGAAGCTTTGAAAATGACTGGAACTGGAGGTGACTCATTTGCATAATTTTAAATTTTGTATTGAGAATTTAGTAATCAGATGAATGAATCAGAAGGTAGAAGTTTAGATGTAATTTGTAATGTTATTTCTCTCCGTTCAATGCAAAGATTCTGGAGCAACTGACAAGATCAAGATTGTGTCTAAAACTGTGGAAGATGAGTCTCCTTTGTCATCTGTTGATTCCAAGGTTGTTAAAATTTTAAATATAATAGATTGAAAATGAAAAATGATACACTACAGTATGTAAACCACGCTTACTTTTGCAGGATAGTGATCGTCGCAGAGATTCAGAAGCGACCGAGACAGGTGTTCAGAATTTTAAGTCCCTGGAAAAAACGGATCTCGAGCTTCAACATGAAAAGAAGCAATATGCAAAGCAACAACGCTTACATGCGCTTGACAAACTTACTTATAATTATCAGCGTCCTCGGAAGAGCCTCACTCAACCAGGTGCGACTAATCGAAAGAACTCCGGGCCGGCGACCCATCATTACGTTCACAATCCTCCGACTGTCACTCGAGGTATTTTGAAACAGAAGAGAGGATCTTTCAGCGCAGGAAATGACATGAAGGCTAAAACTAAAAAGATCAAAAGGTCTTCTTTGGTTGGTAATAACCGTCAGAGGAAAAAATCTGTCGGGGAACCAGATCCTGTTTACGATCCGCTGGGAATTCCTGAAATCCCGCATGTCTCAGCTAGTTTCCATTTATTGGAAAGCAAGGTTCGGAAGTTGAGAATAGTTGGTTTTGTTTGCAGAAAGTTTTGAAAAAGTTACATTTTTGATATTCTCTTGCCACAGCTTGATTCGCAATCACTGGAAGGGAAAGTTCCTGAAGAGGAACTGCACTTGTACAAACCTGAACTGGCTATTCGAACTGATCGAACTCCTGAGGATCAGAAGACTAAAACTAAAGGAACGTCGCCTGAGCATAATAAAGCAGCTCACACATCTCCAAACGACTCAGTGGTTTCTTTCCATCCTTTAGTTCAATACTTTGATCTTCCTTATGAACCTCATCTCATGTCTGAAACTAAACGCGACAGCGACAAAAAGCAATCTGATCTACGAGATTCAGGAGGTACTCAAAACAACACAAAAAAAACTTTCTTGCTGTCGCAAATCCTAGGGAAGTCTTCGAAAGATTAGAATATTGGTGAAATAAAAGGTTCCATTCACTTTAACTTGTGGAGTACCAGTGTGTTCATTGGAGACTTTTCTCATAAATACTGCAGTTAAAAACTGACAGCCCGTTTATTTAGCTTAAATAAAACACGTCTATAAGAAGCATAAAATCGCACGCTATGATCAACTCACAAATAACAAACAATTAACCTTCCGAGTCATTTGAGCTATCACCTGAAGATTTCCACTAGTACAATACAATTTTGCAATAACTAAACAAATGAAAAAATTTTCCAAGTCATCTTTGGAAATCAATAGACCCAGAATTGGAGTAACAATTGCTATGCTTGAATTACACAAAATTCAAACACACTTCCCAGGCATTTTAAAAATAAACTGTGCGTAATGTAATCTGTAATACTGTAATCACCACTAGTTTTGAGTCTCTCCTCCAGAAGCAGTAGAGGCTAAAGATTCAGATTCACTGGAAACTGAGTACAATCCATTTTCCTGAAGAAAGCTTGAAAAGCTAGGAACATTTCTCAAGTTGAGGGACTGACTTGTAAAGCCAGTAGAACCTCCATTTACGACGGAAAATGCTGATTGTTGATTCCTGCTGGGTGTGTTAGGAGAACCAATCCAAGAGATTTCAGACATAAGATCTATTTCACTGCTTGGTGAGTTAGTGTTCTCAGGAACTGAGCTCATTTGCCCTTTCGGCCCCTTGAATTTTGAGACACCAGAAGTATTTGTCAGTTCTGATTCTTCTGAGTCAAATGACTCGTTTAAACCATCATCTTGTGATTTTTCTGATTCTTGAACCTTGGTTCTCGGGAAGACTTGCTGAAACTCCAATAGTGAAGACTCTTCGCCGCTAGACACTACATTTTCTTCGTTTTGATTCTGAGCTCTTTGAGGTCTCCCATACTTAGTAAAGAATTCCTCTTGCAATGACTTCAAGTACACCCTAAGGTCTTCCTCGCTGACTGCGCTTGCGTTTTTGGATGCCAAGAGAAGTTGTGAAGTTAACATTAGCAAAGATTGTCGAAGTGGACCTTCACTTTTGACATCACTTTCGGACTTCTGTTTGAAAAAAGCAGAACTTAAAATTGAGTCCAAAACGCTTTGCAATCCTATGAATGTCGTACCTTCCTTTTTGAAATTATATTTTCAGCAATTTCGGCAGATCTTTGAACGACATGAGTCGGGTACGAAGAATTATTCGCAAGCTTCACTCCGTAATATTCGACTTTGGTAACCCCTCGCTTCAAGATGTGCGTGTACTTCAATTTACACGAGTTGAAAGGTCTGTTAGAAATCGCCTCAGCAGCTTCAGGTTGGCTTGCTTCAGTTCCATCATTGAACTTCACCCATTCTTGTGCTTCCAGTGCATAGCTTCAAATGAAACAATTACAATTTATAATACTTTTCGACACGGTAATTTCTATTGCTAGATACAATAGAAAATATCTTACTTCAGAACATTCGGATACATTGCTTCCAACTTCGTGAGGAACAAGTAATGTGTAGCAAACAACACAAACGACTTTGTTTTCAGGAGGGCTTCAGCTATTGCCCAAGAAATGGCAGTTCCTTCTTCCACAGAGGTTGCTCTTCCAAGTTCATCAATGATTACCAAAGAATTGTCATTGACATTCGAAAGAATATAATTCATTTCAGTCATCTGCAGAGTGGGAAACTTAGCTTAAACCTATGATATAGGCATCGTCATCTAGTATCTTGGTATTCTTCTTACCTCCAATTCGAAAGAAGATGTCCCCCCTTCTATATTGTCTCCAGTTCCAATCCTGGAAAATATATTGCTTGCTAGACGAAAAGTAGCTGATTCCGCAGGAACGAACGACCCTAACTGAAAAATTCAAATACAAGTAGAAGTAACAGGAGTAATTTTAAAATTAAAACTACCTGTCAAAATACCTGTGCTAAAATTTGCAGTGTGGCTACTTGTTTCAAGTAGGTTGTCTTTCCACTCATATTCGGTCCAGTAATTATAGCGAAGTTTGCATCAGTAGTAAACAACTGCAACACAATGAGGTAATTTACATTTTATCAAACAGTCAATTTTTATGGTAAATCTTAAAAGCTATATGATTACAGTGCTGTTAGGGACAGGAGGGGAATCCGCAACATTCTCGAGTACAGGATGACGGCCCATCGTAATAGCAGTAGCATGATCTGAAAACTGGGGTCTCACACTTCTCAAAGTAGTCAAAGAGTAGTTTGCCAGAGCGTACAGAATATCCAAGTTGGCAATTGCCTCGCTGATCTTGTACAAGCTGCCGATGTCTGATCGAATAGTAGCTAACAGTTCTGATATAACACTGAAAAATTAGAAACAGATAAAATTATTTGATCTTTCGAATGATTTATGCAACCGAAAAACACACGTAGAGAGAAATTAGACTAACAGTGAGCTGATGTTTTCAATTTCTTTGGTTATTTCTTGAATTCTGTGATCAATTGTTAACAGGATTTCTGTTGTGAATGTCACAACGTTTCGGACCTTTCGAACCTGTTCAAAAAGGGCAATATTCATTATTTATTAAATATATTTATTATTGTTTACTATACAATCTAGATTCTACTTCTTTTTACTTGTAAAAAGTTGTTTGGAAAGTTCGGCATTTTGTCACCCCGTCCAGCTAAAATTAGCTGAATAAAAAACCCACGCTTATTATTCTGTCCCAAGCGAAAGGGCAAGTTGTGTTGCTGACTGATAGTCACTACGTATTCTAGAGAAATTATAATCCTCACGTAAATTAATTTAATATTTAAAACATTAAAACCAAAATAAGTCTATAATTTTTCAAACCATTCATGTCGTTCATTATTTCGATATATGCTGATCGAGCGATATCTAAAATAGCATTCACATCAGCTTTAACAGCAAAGCAGCGTTGACGCTTCATATTTGTTGATCCCTTCTGGATATGCGCCTCTTCATCAACAACTCGTTGTATTTTTTCAAACATCTCCTCAAATACAGGTGACTTAAAGTCCTGAATTGATAATTAGGATAACCATTACAAAATTATCAATGAAATTGAAGGATAAACTGCAATTTTTGTTTCCTTACCTCACGAATAGATTGGAAGAAAGGATTTTGAGTGTTTTCCAACGCTGTTATAAAACTGGGAAGTAGTTCCAGAGTATGCTTCAAAGCTATCACATAATTGATTTTTGTTTCTGTAGTTCTGTCGTTCTCTGCACGAGGAATCTGAATTAACGTAGAGATAACATGTTCTATGTCCACTGACAATCGTCCCAGTAAGTCCTACAGATTACACACATTTTTAGAACTAAAAGCTGATCGATGAACCCATATTATCGTTAGAAGACAAATAATATTGCTATTTACCTGCAGTCCATGTAGAATCTCTCTACTTTCCATGAGCTCTTCAATACAATCCAGACGCGTTTGGACAAGCTGTAGGTCACATGGAGGTTGAAGAATGTTCATTCGCAGCAACCGAGATCCACTTGGTGTACGACAGGTACTCAAAATTCCAAGCAGCGAGTGTGCCGACACAGGTCTGTGATTATTTTGCAACAGCTCTAAATGTTGAGCAGTGGTTGTATCTATAAACAACTTTTAATGTTAAGTCGATCATTATAATAAAATTAAATATACTTCAGCAAGTACAAGTTACCTATCATACACGTTTTCTCTGAGCCTTGAAACTCGATCTTGATCGTTCGTGGAGAAAATATAATTGACTGAACTAGCTCCACATATTTCAGTAACGCTGCTGCTGCTGCCATACAATAGTATTTTTGAGTGATCAAATGAATGACTGGAGTAAACTGCTCCGCTACAATTTCCTTAAGCCGTAGGTATCCTTTCGCTTCACTAAATATTTTTCGTTGGATAGGTATAATAGACACATTCGAAACTTCCTTCTTCAGCTGCAAATAAAGCTGACTAGGGGTTCCACTTCCTTCACAACAAGTGGTAGGCATCAAAATCTATTTAAAAAAGAAATTAACCATTTACTCGAGAGTAAAAACAAATTGACACATCACAAATTCTTGAACACAAAAATTACCTCAAATGGACGATAGATATTTACTTTAGCGATTACTTTAGTGTATGTTTGTGTGTCACTAAACTGGCAAAGAATTACATTCGAAGTATTCATCTGGAAACACGCCATTCCTACTTCCCCACGGGCTTGACCACGTCCTTCCACAATGGCTGCAAACAAAAGTTACTTTATAACTCAGTTATCATTTCGATAAAATCCAAATTAGTTAAATATACTTAACCTAACACAACATTCGTGTCTACCGACTCCACGAGAGTCCTGGAACTGCTACTCTTCGGAGTCACCGTAGATGACTTTCCTCCCGGTGTGGTGTTCAAATCTGTAATCCCGGATGCAAGAGTACTTCTCTTCGTTCTGTGAGATGGAACGTGAGGTGTTTTGAAACCATCATTGGTAACAACTGTGCTTGTGTTTCCATGTCTTGAAGGAGTTTTCGACGAATTCGAAGAAGGTGCGGGTGCAGGGACACCTGCTGCATGTGATTCAACCGACACCGCTGCACTAGAAGGCCGAAAACTGCCATTACCAACACTCCAATACGAACTCGAAGTTGTAGGTCTCATTCCAGTCGAACTTCTTGAAATGCTGCTAGGAATAAGTGGATTTTGCCTGAAGGTCCCCGCATGTAAATTGTTTATTCCTCCCACACCAACAGCAACGTCGACATCCATTGACTCTTCGTCGACTCCAAAATTTCTTTCATTGTTTGGTTGTCTCGTTTGAAATCTCCCATCTACTCCAAACGCTCCTGTCGCTCCTGTACCCGTTGACGTTGATGTTGCCGTTGACGTAGCGTCAGTCGATGGTCTTCGTTGGACAAAGCCTGATGAAATAGCGTGTCCATACTTCGCGAATGGAAACATATCGCTGCAAAAACAAACAACAACACAACAAAGAAATGAAAACCATGCACAATCTATAAAACACAACATAATACACACAAATGAGAAAATGGGATTGTGTTGAACTCACCACACGTTACAACAATGCAGCCTTCGAAAGTGGGTTTTGGGAGGGGCAGATCACTGCAAACTGGAAGTCTGCAAAGCACTGGAAAACCTTCAAAATCGAAATAAACGAAGGATGAATTGCTTCTTGTTGCTTCTCTTCTCTCGAAGATGCGGTGAGTCACTGACGCATCACGCCAACTCACAGCACACAACAATACAACGCGGGTGCAATTACAACGCGGGTGGACTTAATCTTTTCGACAGAATCTTCTTCGATAAGTTAAATCAGTTCAGGGTTAAATGTTTATTCGGAAATCGACATCTGTGATTATGATCAATCACACGAGACAGCCCCACCTTACAACCTTCATAATAATATGTCCCATGAAAACTCCCTCATGAATCCATCTGCGTCACAGTTAAACTAATTGAGCCATTAGTAAACATCACCTGAATTCGTGCAATTAAGCACTTAATAAATAATCAATTAATCAGTAGAATTGCAGTACTAAGTAAGTGTAGGTACAATTTATCCCCTATGGATAGCTGATTTAGGGGTATTTAAGGTTTGTCCTTCTGATAATCTGATCTTACAATTCCAAGTTCATCTATTATATGAATTAATAAAAATTGGCTTTTCATGAACGTCATGGACCATTATATAAATCTGCACAGTGTTATAGTTAGTATCATCTTAGGGATTCGACACTGTAACCAGAGTCATGTCTCTAAAAGCAACTCTTCGAAGTTACAATGTTCTTTATCAAATTATGTACAGTGTTACTCATTCTTCAGCCAATGCTTTCCATATTTGCTAATAATGGAAATGGAGCTACTGATAGAAGCCAACCTACGGAGACTCCAGTGGAGTCGAATTTCGACACAAAAACAAGCTCCATTTCATCTGATGAAGACAATCAATCTCAGATAGAATCGTTTGCTGACTTTGTCTGGAAAGAGATACAATCCTCACAAGGTGGGAACTCGAGTCTCCTTATCTTATTTCCAGACTTAAACGCAATCCAACAGATTCTGTCCGGAAGAGGAGACGCATTAGCAAGAGACTCGATGTGTTCCGGCTGTCGCCTTCTTCTCGGTTCGCTTGTTCATCAGATCAAAAATCGAAATATGGACTCCAATTCCACCTTCAGTTTCTCCATGTTTCTCTGCAAGCGATTTGCATTCACAACCCCTGATGTCTGCTCAGGTATTCTGGATCGCGCAGTACCTTCTCTCCACTGGATTATCAAGTCAATTCCTCGTATGAAAGCGTCTCTGTTGTGTGGGGTCCTCTTCCAATCGCTTGGATGTCGAGTTCCCCCAAAAGTATTAAGTACATCGCCATTTGAATGGACTTTGGAAGAGATTATGAAGAGTTCCAGAACAAATCCTGTTGTTCCACGTCCTAAAATTAGTGTGGAAGACTCAAAGAACTACAAACAACTGGTGAGGGATCCTTCCAAGAATCCCAACATTATGAAGATCGTCCACATCACAGACATCCACGTGGATTACGACTACCGTCCAGGAACAAACGCCCAGTGTCCCAACGGAATTCTCTGTTGTCGTGAACAAGATGGGAATTCCATAAATCCGAAAGGAGCAGCTGGGGAATTTGGAGACAACCGAAACTGTGACGCTCCTGAGATAACTTTGATCATGGCACTTGAACACATCAAACGGAAACACGGAAATGACATCGACCTCATCTACATGACAGGAGATTTAGTTCCACACAACATTTGGACTTCCAGCAGAGAACACAACTCAGCCGTAGTTAGACGAGCAACCAATCTCATTCACAAATATTTCCCGGAAACAACTGTCATTCCATGTTTAGGAAATCACGATATTCATCCAATCAACTCTTTCAGCCCCACTTCCCTGGCTTTTGGCTCTGCAGAACTAAATCCGATTCCACACCATCTCAGATCAGATTGGGCTTATGAAGTCGCCTATGACTCGTGGAAACATTGGATTCCCACAGATCAAGCGGAGACTTTTCTTTATTCAGGAAACTACGCTGTGGAAATCAATCCTGCTTTCCGTATCCTGGTGGTCAACACGAATATCTGCTATGGATTCAACTTGTGGCAACTCTACAACCCTCAAGACCCCGGAAGTCAGTTGGAATGGCTGTCAAAACAGTTGCAACTCACAAAGCAACAAAACAGATCAGCTCACATCGTCGGCCACATTCCTCCAGGACACGAAGACTGTCTCAAAACCTGGTCCCGAGAGTTTTACAAGCTAGTCACCCAATATAAAGACACAATACGGGGTCAGTTCTATGGACACACCCACTACGACGAATTCCGACTTCTCCACGATCCCTTTAACAAAACAACCCCAGTAAATCTCATGTGGGTCGGTCCGAGTCTAACTCCGTACCAAATGGAAAACCCAGGCTACCGAATTTACCACATGAACATCGGAGATGACTTCGCCTACGGAGACATTTTGGACCACGAGACTTGGGTTTACGATCTACTCAAAGCCAACACAGCTTACGTGAATAACAACTCAATCGGACCTTTAGACGTCCCCTGGTTTAAACTGTATCAAGCTACAGAAGCCTACGGCATTCCCAACCTTCTTCCTTCCAACATGAAGTCTCTCATCAAAAGAATGACAAAAGATAAAAAGCTATTCAGCTTATTCTTCAAGCATTACTTCAGAACTATTGATAAAGTACAACGCAACTATCAAAGCTCTTGCGATACTCTCTGTCGAAAAAGAATCCTCTGCGAAGCAGTCCAACCTTATTATGACGATGACGATGGACAAGTCGAATGCGCAATGGTCCAAAAGCAAGTCGACGGAATTATTCTGCCTCTCCGAGTTCTGGAACACAGGAAGAGATTCAAGTGGCTGTAATTACAATTCATTTAACAGACTCCAGACTGAGTTCCAACTCTTCTAACAAACAAGGAAGATTTTACTTCCACAGATTTTGATTGGTTTTAGATTCATCGAAAAATATTTACGGACTGGATTTTAAGACACATTGTAGCAGATGTATTGGTCACTCTGCACTTAAAATATACCAGCATAAAATAAAATTTGGATCAAATAAAAGAAATCATGTCAAACCTAAGTTATTAGCACACAAGTAACAGAATGCTCTTCATTAAGTTCTGTAATCTCAAAAAGTGATTCAAGGTTTAGGCGTCCTGCTGCAACTTCCAAAGTGCCACTGCTGCAGCGTCTAATGGTCATTCTCAATTATGACCACCGCCCTTCCACTCAGCCATTAATTAATAATTAACGTCTCCTCAAATAAGCATGTACCTTAATTAATTAAAGCCTCTTGCAGCCAGCTACCGACATTAATTAAGGGACAGGTCTCACAGTCGATAGAACGACAAACCTTTCAACAGCAGAAGACAACGGAATGTCTCATTTTTTAGCCAATTCAGAATTCTGAATGTTAAGTTTACTCTATTGTATTTAATTGTAGGTCTCGCCGTGCTAACACTCTGCTGCTATCTACTCAAAAAAGCATTTACACTAAATTGATACTCATAAAAAAGATGCACAAGCTTATAAAGACTTCCAATTCCAATAGCCTTCACGCAAGAAAAAAAAACAAGCTGCAGTTTGCACATACAAACATTATTAAGTTTAAAAGACTGTAGGACAGGAAATAGGACAACTTCACCTCACCTACACTTAAGAAGTTTAATGGAAGTCCCAACGA
>JAQGAD010001498.1:0-19133 GCA_034696625.1 Isotomurus palustris | reverse complement strand
TTGAGTTCAATCTATTTACCATAGTATAGTGAGATTCCCTTTTAAATTTTCATTGACTAATGGGCAGCCACCTAGTATTTTATATTTTAATCAACTATTTTTAGGAAGCTTCTCGTCTTTGTGCAGAGCGTCTCACGTAGCCCCAGTTAAGTGAAGGCTAACTCGAGCCGCCGGGGGTAAAGGGAAGAAGAGGCATGGACGAGGTCTTTGTCGTCTTTGTGGCTGTGCGTTGAAGGGAGAGATGAGTCACAAACAATAACTTTAACTATCTTCTTTCAGTCTTTGTTTAAGTTGGAAGTTGGAAGTGTTGGGAACCGCTGGGAACCGTGGATGTCATCTCTGTTGCAAGAAGACTTTGGAATTACTGGTAAGTGGTAAGCATATTCTTCTTCCTCCACCTCCTCCCCTTGGATTATTTTTCCGGTGGAACTCTGACGAGGAAGCAAACAATAATTCTAAATAATTGTCATTTCAGTTGGAAGTGTTGGGAACCGCAGGGACGGCAGGGAACTGTCGATGTCATATGAGAAGCGTTGAAAAAAGACTAAGATACTTTTTAATTACTGGTAAGCATCTTCTTCTTCTAGTCTATTCGATAGCCGAGTAATGAGATCTCATTTCTCCGCTATCGTTCTAATCTCATCTACAACCGCTATCGCATGGACTAAACTCTGACCATAGTACTTGTTCTGACGCTGTTGTAACTTTTGCAGACAATGGGAAGAGGACGTAGGAACCGCCAGAGGAAAGCTAGCAGTAGAAAAGCAATGGAAGACGGCGACAACAACGATACTTCTGCAGATGTCACGAGAAAGAGTTCTCGGAAAGTTGTGTTAGCGAACAAACAGGGGAATATAACACGTGTGACACCGACACCGACACCAAACAAAATGATTGATTTGTCGTTGTCTAGTTCTGATGAAGATGACGTGGAGAAGAAACCCATTCCCCGCAGCTTCTCCGCTATAGATTCAGCACGCAAGAGTCGGTCTGGGAATAAAAGGACTCGTTCATCGGTAAGAAAAATTTGCATATTCGTCTGTGTAGTCAGTCCGAGATTCAGGCTTACAGCAAGACTATTATTTTTTTGCTTCTTCATCCATCTGAAAATTTCGTGTTCATTGCGAATCATAATGTATTTACTTTTATTGTGGATTTTTAGAGCAATTGGAGTACAGAACGGGAACCGTTGCCTTCAGCGAAAGTCACAACACCCGCTGCATCTTCAAAGAAGAGGGGAAAAAGTAGGACAAGGATTCCATCGCGAGTAGACGTCACCTGTGACTCTACTCCAGTCTCAAAAAAGAAGCTGAAGATGAGCGAAGAAAAAAGTCGGGAGAATGAGACACTGCCGATACTGGATGTGTTCTCAATGAGCGATGCCAAATTGAACGAGCTAGATCTCGGGTCTCCTAAATACGACGGAGACAATCTACCACCTTGTTGGCACTTCGATACTTTCAAGCTTTTTGGACGGGATATGTCTGGATCATATATGTGCAAGTTCACGGATTTCGCCAGAAAGTTTTGTGACCACGTAGAAATTGTACAGTGGATCGATAGCCCCGTATCTGACTTGAAGGAATACGACAGTATCCGCGATCCGATTAGACCTCTTTTGTATCGGTCCTCGAATTTGAAGGAGATAACGCTGAGAGACGTTGCTACCCCCGTTTTGTGCGAATTTCTTACGAGGATGATTGCTGCAAAGCAGCAGGGACACCTGAAGAACTTGGAAGTTTTCAAAATATCCAGCCTATTGGGGACTGGTTGGATGGATGATATGGAACTGGCGTTGCTTACAGTCAGTAAGATTCCGTTGAGGGAAGTTCAGATTAGTGATTGCTCGGTTCAGGAGGATGAGTGTGGTTCACTGGAGCGGCTTCTGAAGGCTAACAAAGATTGTCTGAAGTCTTTTGAGTTGCATGGAGGGTGTCCAATAAAACTTGGAGAACTCGGTGAGCAGTTAGTGGTCGTCGTTCCGGCAATGCATAAACTGGAACACCTCAGCTTTAGGGTTCAATTTTCGGGCAAAAAAGACGACGATCTAGCTAAGGACATCAAACCGTTTCGTGAAAGTGACTGGGCGCCCAAAGAAGTCCCTCAAAATATGACTAACTTCGCGCACAAGTTGAAATTCAAGTTAGAGCTGTCATCACAGTTGCCTCAGCTCAAGAGTCTTGTTTTGGGAAACGGCGTTGAAGTAAACAATCTTTTGTTTTCCGCTGTGAAGAGTCTGGAGACGTTCCACTGTGGAGGTTCCTGGCACCTTTTCATCAAGTTTCCTCCGGAGGAGAACCGCACAGTGTTTCGCGATTCTCGTGTAAAGTCACTCCAACTTCCTGACGCCCTTGGAGATCCGTCATACATTCCGCAGTTCGCTAGGTACTTCCCTAATGTCCGAAAGTTGACAGTAAACCTCCCTTCTGTTGCCGTGCTCCGCTCAATCTTCCTCCACTTCGGATCCGCCAAACTGGAAGAACTCATCCTCCGTACTCAGTACGACTTCGACACTGTCCTGGACTCCGCCCTTTTCCCGCATCTCCAGCTGACTCAGAACGAAACCACACGGAAGAAAGTTAAAACTCTGAAAGCTTACCGACTTGCTGAACAGTTCGTGGAAAGCAAGAAAGTCGAGCTACCTGGACAAGCCGTAGACCCAACGGCTAAAGGTATTGACAATTTTAGAAATCTGAAGCGACTCCATCTGCAGCACATCCCCCGAGTTCTTCAGATCCCTCTGAATGGAAATGGGAAGAAGCTGAAACGCATGGAGAATCATTACCTCCAGTGTTCATCATCTGAAGAAATCACCCTCTCCAAGAAGACCATCAAGCGACTCCTCCAACTTGTGGAAAAAGACCACTTAACCTTCGAAGGAATTACAGTTCCTGGTAAGTGTACAGTTGAGACTGTTGATATTCAATAATAATATGTTGTGTGCCGAATTCTTGACGTTAATTTGCTGGCTGACTGTGTCTTAGCAGATATCTCCTCCAGGGACATTGACGACGCGGATGACGAAGACGATCCAATTTCTGGAGATTCAGCGACTTCCTCCGATGAAGACTAATTGATTAGATCAGATGTTTGTAGAATAGTTTCAGTTATACAGAAAGGCAGTTGATAGAGTTAACTGTACTATAACTGTCCTGAGCTGTTGTTGAAGTTGTGTTGAAGTCCTAACAGTGTAAACAATTTATATTATATATAACTTTAATCAGTTTAATGCTATAATTGTATTTAAATGAACTAGGCTTACCTACAGTGAATAGCAATCTTATTCCATGACTTTTCTTTCTAAACAAAAAAAACGTAGATTTAGTCCTTTAGTTATTCCTCCAATTTCTTTCGTAGTATAATATCTATTAAATTACAAAAAATGTAGTGACAATGTAATAAATTGTAACTGACAATTGATGCAGGAGAGAAGGCTCAACAGAAAAATGGTTTGCATAATGCATAATGCATACTATCAGTGAAGGTACAGATGAGATAGATTGAATAAATGGGTCCGATAACCCAACGTCTCAAAGCAGATCATCAATTCATCATCATGAATTTCGTTCACACGTGTAACGGATGGACTAAATCACTGCAAGTCTGCGACCACAAGGACGATGTGGATAGCACCGATTTAAAACTGCAGCGGCTGCAACTGCCAACTCCTTGCAACGCTGAGAAAGCTGGAGCCAGCGGACCAACCGTTCTTGAAGGAAAGAGAGTCACACGAATATTGTTTTTCATTGTTAATTCCGTATTCCTTATAGTTGAAAGTCGCAATTTATTTATTTTGTCATCAGTCTTCTCTCAAAACGTCTTAAGCTGTGGAAGCGGAAGTGTCACTGCTTGTCCTGGAGCTTTTCATGAATGAACCCGATGTACGGGATTTGGAGAAACTAATGGATGGAATGGGTTGTTTGTACAAAACGAGTCTTAATAATTTGTTCTGGATGAGAAACTGCTGCTGCTTGACTCCTTGTGGACCAACATAAATACGGAATTTTACCTTTTAATTACCTTACTGGGCTTAGACATAAAGACATGACGATAGCAAATGTTAAGGTCAAGGCGCTTTATTTATTTAGATATCAATTTGAGACTGTGCTTAATGCTTAAATTGAAGTGCAGCTTGGGTTGGCTCATTGTATGAGAAAATAACATAAAGCTTTCCCTGCTATTATGCTCTGCTCTGTTTATTCTGTTCGTGTGAGAATGTAGGTACATAATGTGTGTTTTATAAATGACTCATGAAAGTTCACTTTGCAAACTGATAATTGAACTTTACGAGACTAATTGGCTAGTAACTTAATTACTTGATTCAATTTATTAAAGCGTCAAATAATTATCTTTTTGTCGCTTTGTCTGAATAAAAAACAGCAAGGAATGGTTTAAAATTGGAAAAAAGTTTTGATATGATAATATTAAGCTGTCATGTTACTAGTGGCATCTCAGGAAAAAACAAGAAAGGCCAAGAAAGTATGAAATATACATTTACAGATTTATTTCAGATAAACTTCTTACTGCTTGAGTTGTTGCTTCGCTGCTTTTAATCGGCAACCTATTTATTTTGAAGTATAAATGTAAACTAATTAATTGAGAAGATAATTCCTTACATTTCTTATCATATAATTGTGTACGCGGCAGAAGATCGTGGCAGGTGACTGAGGATAAATAAATTCAATGTGGAGGAGAACAAGTTCCAGTTTATGCTTGTTTGTTGACGTGTATGCTTTTATATAATAGTATAACACTAACCTACGATTCATCGGCAACCTTGCGTGCGTGCTATCTGGGCAAGTGAAGGAACTTGACGAATTTTATTCAGCTCTCACATTTTAGAGGAGAACTTTGTTTATAATGACGCAGAAATTTAATTGTCTGTGAATGTGGAATTAATTGTGTTTGCGTCCAAGATCTTAGATACTATATTTTCACATGGAAAAACCAATAGGACAGGATACAAATCTGTTCTGGCTGCTTAAGTCGTATTTTGCAGGTACATTCTATCTGGATAAGCATTACAGTCAAGCTAATTTGTTATCTTAAATCCTAACCATTCTCTATCTTACTTCACAGTCCATATTCCATGTTAATTCGTGGATGCTTCATCGACTTCTTGTAGTCCAAATGAATTCGCATGGAAGGAAATTCTTTATTATTTATGCCTTGTAATTAAATGAGGATTAGCCACGCCGATTCAAAGTATTGATATCTTTTATTTCAGGAGTTATGATTAAAAACAGAGAAACCCAGCATCCTTATTAAATTGACCATGTACCATACTAGGAGGTACACTTTAAAGTTATTATGTTGGAAGTTGGAATCCAAGAGATCAGAAACCACAGTTCACACACACAAAACACATCCCGCAGAGAATCTTTGTTCGTACGTTTGTTTACTATACGAGCAAATTCAGAGAATCAATCAATTTAATCTAAGTTTGGTGTTAATTTCTCATCAGAAAATTCAGGATTACTTGCCAGTATGAGTTAAGCGCTTGCAAACTTTAGTTTTTGTGGGTCATGTGCAGTAAAATGTATTTTTATGAGCCTAAATATTAACGCCAATCAAAAATTGAAAGAGAATTTAATGGAAGAATCGTTTCTGCTGCGTGATGAGAAAGGTAGCATGTTTTTTGAAAGCTAACATGTATGCATTATTATAATCAATTTCAAAATCGTGTCCTCCCATCCACTGAGAGAAAATGTAGCGTGTAATCTATTTCATTTAATTTTTCCTCAACAACCGGGAAAACGAATATTGAAACCCAAGACTTTTAATTGTTGGAGTAATTAGAATTAATTGGTGCGGTCTACAATTTTTAAAACAGCAGGACAGCTTGTATTGTTCGTGATTGGGGACACGGAGGCAATACGCTTCAAACTAATTAACTTTTCTAAGAATCCTAAATAAACCTAGGATAAAAATTCCATTCTCGTGAATGTAATAATAAGTAACGTACTTGGAGAAATGTGCTGGAGTGGAGAATAATTGATTCAAATAATATTAATTGAGGAAACTTAAGGTTATACTTATTCTATTTAATAATGAAATTGATCCTACTGCAAGTCTCGAGGCTTAATTAGGATTAAGCTTTGAGACTTTCAGATAAAGTTTATGGATCGAATCAGTCCGACCAGCAGGTACTATAGGAAGCCCACTGATCTCAATACCGTGGATTGCTCACTTAGGCTACAGAAGCCTCTGTGGGAACTACGGAAGTTTTGTATACACGGAACAAATAACTTAATTTATCAAGGTGCTCATAAAATTATTAAATGTTTGCACATTGTCGTTCTGTGTCTATTACTTCACATAAGTAATAAGTTAATCCTCTATAAATTTTCCTTTAAGATACATATCAATTTTTGATCACTGCGTATTAGCTTGCATTGTTTAAGAAGCAATACGATGATGACGAACTATTTTACAATATTATTTTTAGTATACTCATCGTTAATTATTTATTTACCTACTTTAGTCGTTGAACAAAATCCGTCGAACTTAATTCTGCCAATGTTAAAGCAGACTTCAGGAAAAAGTAATAAGGGCCAACAAATGACATGCATCTTAAACTACTGTAGATTACTATCAGTTGTATTAAATTACAACTGTTGACGAACACAAGCATAAAATTCAGCACCTCAGAAATCAGAAAAACGAAACGTCAACGGTCAATCATCAGTACAAGTGTTAATAATGTCATTTAACTAAACCTATTGGCCTCTAATGGAAAGATAAAGAGCAAATGTTAAGACCATGGTCAGACTCTTTAAGTTAATGTTGTATGACCAAAGTGTGAGAAGCCTTTCATCATTAAATAACTTGTTTAATTTGTTTCATTTTATTTATTGTATGAGTATAAGAGGCATACTATTATGCGCAAAGACTGCTAGTGCTACTCCTTTGCTATAATGGCATTTTCAGTCGAGTAATGACACGAAGTAATTTCTTTGAAATTTTGATAGTGTGCTTATTAATTCCTGGGCTGTTGCAGAATTGTTGGATTAGCCTTCTATTTCAGTTATTGATGTACAAAATAATACTGGGCGATTGAAATTTCTCAACGAAAGTGATAAGCAGGAAAACAAGTTCTAAGGAACCAAGGGTATGAACTTATCAGCAATCGCATTTATTTCCATTCTGTAACAAAAAAAATCGCTGAGAATTGGGATTCCTGCAATTTTACTGGTGATGGAGTGGGGGAGATTTCTTGCTTGACTGAACTGGAGGAACTTAAGAACTTTTATCTGCAATGACGCAGGTAAACGTACAATTCTCTTTGCGTCCATGAAGATAAGCATCAATATCCTCACTACAGGACGGGACAAGAGCTGTCGGTTAATTTGTTTTTGTTCTCAATGTCTGCTATACAATTTAATTATATGACTTATCAGATATCCTGTTGGAGACAAGGCTTTAAAATTTCCAGCTTCTGCTATCTGATATATCCCACGCCATTAAATTTGTACCTTGCTACACAATCCGTATTTCATATTAATCCTTGAATGACGTCTTTAATGATCCACATCCACTTGAATGATATGAAATTATTATTGCACGTCGTAATTAGAAGTGGATTATTAGCAAAGTAAATTCCATGTATTTACGTATTCCACTCTCCTGTATTATAGGTTCCTGGGAAGGTTAATTCCCTTCCTTGTGGGTTCCAGGTTTTATTATTATAATAGCCTCAGGAGTAGGTTCTAATTTATTGTTGTTGGAACCTATAAAACACGGACCACATAGTGAATCTTTGGTCTTCCTCGATAAGCTCACGTTCTGAATACTTTGTCCCGCAAAATTCTTGAGCATATTGAATAGGCATAATTCTGATAATTCTGAGTTTCAGCACACGGTAGTAGTGGGTTAATTTCTTCCGCAGAATACTCGTCGTTACTTTTACAATGGGTAAAGAAGGCTTAACTGTATTTCTTTACGTGATACGAGATTTAAAAAAATGTTGGTGTGAAAATGTCCTGCAATAGATTAACTTTAACAAAGTGTAGATTATTTGCTATTGTTTGGACTTCAGTAAGGGATACAAATAACTACCAGTTTTTTTAAGCAAAAATTAGATTTTATATTGTTTGCCTAGACATAAGTAACACGTATATTGCATATCACAAGCGTAAGATTATAAATAGCATTTCGAACACTTCATTTCAGATCTTGAATTCTGGGTCACATGCTTACTGACGAACGAAGATGCGTCACACGCGATTACGTTGAATCGCTCAATCAATCGGACAAACAGTCGGATGAAATCTGCCGTTGTTGTGTCTGATTTGATTACTGAATCTGTCAGGTAAATTGTGTAATCAACATATTTTATTTAAGTCTAATCTCGCAACTCGTGTCGATGTGTAAACCCATGAATCACTGCAAAAAGACCATCAGTTTATGTCTATGATCCTACCATTGTAAATTAGATTGCTTTCTTAATTAATTAAAAAAAAATATTTCAGAGATTTGTTGGAGAAAAGTTTTTCTGTTGTTATTAAACTGAGAGACTCGTCCTCAGTAACAGACTGGGATATTTTCGTCAATCAAGCAATCTTGAAATGTTTGGATGTGCAACTTCTTGGGTCATTTGTTTACATCGATTGTAATAGTTTGGTAAGTTATTAATAATTAATCGTGCATCACACAGTTTAGTATATCTAAAGTAAGGAGATTTTACCGCTTTATTCATATGAGAAAAGTAACACACAGCAGCTGTATCAGTTTTAGCTCAAGCCACTAAACAAATTTAGCGTGTTTTACGCATTGCATATCGCCCGTATGAATGATAATAATATAGCTTTCAAATACATAGCGTGTTAGTACTCAACAGGAACGATGTTCAATTGGGAATGAAACAATATTATTAAGAAAATAATTATTTTCCCCACAATATCTGATACGATCATATTTATCAATTAAACCCAGTTAAAATACACAAAATCTAAACTTGCTTGATATTGCGTTCATTATGAATGCTAACACACATTAGATGGGAATTGTATGCGAAATTTATGCCAGTTGAAACTGCCTGTCATAAATGATTTTAAATATCTTAGATTTTCTCATGAATCAATTAAACATTTTGTTTTCACGTTAATTTACTATTTCCAAATAGTAAATTTAAGTTTTTCACCTGAGTTTCTGAATGTCAACAGTAACCTATGATTTTTTAAAGGTAGACAATTTTTGCCCCTAGAATTTTGGAAAATGAGATAATATTTAGTTTGACACTTTTTTTTCAATCTTAAAACTTACGTTTTCTCGTAAGAAAAGTTAATTTTAAATAAATGCACTTAACTTAAGTATCAAATTAATATTTATCGCGTATTAATGTCACAAACAAAATTGTTCTAATAATGTACTAACGCCCTCTTGTAGATCAAAACATTGAAAAGTTTTCAATCAATGAAGAATATATTTTGATATTTTATTCAATCCAACCAAAATCATTGTTTCTCTTTTGGTATCAGGTTTTAAAGAATATTGACCACTTTGTCGGCACAAATGGAAACATATTGAACAGGCTGAACAATGGGACAATTTTGTTGTTTAGCTGCACAAATTCAGGAAAAGAGTCTTTCAAGAGACAACTACTTGGTAAATGGAATCTTCAACACAATTTTCCATTTGAATGTTAACTAACGAAATTCCACAATTTTTTTAAGGTGGAAAGCAAGCTGGGAACTTTAACTCGTACACGGGATGTTTGCCACTAGAAGATATCGGCTGCTTAAGGTGACGTCAAATATTTCATGTGAAAAATTAATTATTGATTTAAAAACAATTTGTATCTTATTAACTTCCAGTGTGTGGAGATCAGTGAAGATAATTTCCCTAAGGAAGTTTTATCAGAATCAGAAAGAAGCCCAGGGAAGCGAATCTGGGGGTACTGGGAGCAAACGGGTAATCCAAAAGGTATGCAATGTGATTCTGTGACCTTGACATATGTTCGTGTTTGATGTGTCTAAATTAACTTTAAATAATTTACAGATGGTTATGGAGCTGTCCGAAAACATTAACTCACCCGAATTTGAGGTGAGGAGAAGCTTCTTTTCCCAGAGAGAAACAATTTCTTATGCACATTAATTTTTTTTCTTGAATTTAGAGGCTCGAAATGCTCACGAAGGATGACAATTCAGCTTTGAACGATTCTATCGCAATTGTCGGAATGAGTTTGAGGTTCCCAGGAGCGAACAGCCAGGAAGAGTTCTGGAATCTTCTTGCTGAAGGACGAGACTCGATCACTCGTGTTCCAGACTGCCGGTGGAATGAAGTGCATTGTGGAAAAGATTCGAGTTTGAAGGAAGTCCAAGCTGGGTTCCTGGACTTTCCTGTTGCGGATTTTGATGCGAAATTCTTTAACTTGAGTCCGAAGGAAGCTTCCTTCATGGACCCTCAACAACGAATGGTGCTGGAAATGGTGTGGGAGGCTTTGGAAGACGCTGGAATTCCTGGGACTCATCTGAAGGGATCACCAACAGGAGTTTTTGGTGGATGGTGGCGGAATGACTACAAAGATATTCTGCAGGAATCAGGGAACAAACAGCGGAACAAGTTTCTGCGGACTTACATGGGAAATACCATTGGAAATGTGACAAGCAGAGTGTCTCATGTTTTGGGATTGACTGGTCCGTGTGTCTCAACGGAGTCTGGATGCTCGACGTCGATGGTTGCTGTGAATTTGGCGGTGAAGGCGCTTCAGAGAGGCGAGTGCTCCACGGCATTGGCTTTTGGAGTTAACTTGTTTCTGTATGCGTTCGAAGGCAAAGACTTTCCAGAGTCGATGGTCGCTCCAAATGGACGGAGCAAAACTTTTGATGCGAAGGCCGATGGATTTGGTCGTGCGGAGGGTTGCGGAGTTTTGGTCCTCAAGAGATACGCAGACGCTGTGGAGGATAACGACAGGATAGTCGGGGTGATCAGAGGATCCGCGATAGTTCAGGATGGACTGAGCAGCAGTCTGGGAACTCCCACTGTGGATGGAGAGGCTCTCTCGATGGAATTGGCACTTAAAGGAGCTCGTGTTAATCCGGAGGACGTTGAGTTTGTCGAGTCTCATGGAACTGGAACTCCAGTTGGAGATCCGTTGGAAATGGCTGCGATTGCGAAGGCCTATGGAACTGCGGAGAGAAAGAAACCGCTGGTTGTGGGGTCGGTGAAGACGAACATCGGACACACCGAGTCCGTTTCTGGGATAGCTGGACTCATTAAGACGCTCCTCTGCATGAAACACGAAATGATTCCGAAGCACGTGAACTTTGAATCGCTCAATCCAAATGTGAAGTTGGAAGCGGTTCCAGCTGTCCTTCCGCTGGAGCCTATTGAGTGGAAGAGAAGGTCAGTTGGACGGCCACGGATGGCAGGAGTCAGTTCATTTGGAATCACAGGAACGAATACGCACGTCATTCTTCAAGAACCACCAGAGGTAAATGGGAATCTTCTGAAGGATCGTGTGAAGTTTCCAACCCCGCTGCATTTCCTGAAGATGTCGGCATCAAGTGAAGAGGCACTTGCTGAACTTAAATTGAAGTACCAAAGTTTCCTTGAAAAGGAAGAATCTCATGAGATTCGTGACGTCGTTTACTCCGTCAACACTGGAAGGGCTGATTTGTCGCATCGGTCTTTCGTTGTTGGAAATTCGAAGGAGGAGTTGGCGAAGGAATTAATTCGAACTCAAAGCCAATTGCAAAAATCAGGAGGAGGAAAGCTGTGTTTCCTGTTTACAGGACAAGGATCGCAGTTTGTGGGAATGTCAAGGTCACTCTACGAGTCCCACCCACTTTTTAAAAGCTGCATGGACTTCTGCTTCCAGTTTCTTTTGGAACGTTTTGGAATGAATCTGAGAGAGGTCATGTGGGAAGGGAATTTGGAAATGCTGAGTCAGACGAAGTTCAGTCAGCCTGGAATCTTTTGCGTGGAATTCTGTCTGTTGAAGTTGTGGGAGTCCTGGGGCATTCGACCTGATTGCGTGTTGGGTCACAGCTTAGGAGAGTTTGCGGCTGCTGTGGCTGCTGAGATCATCTCGGTCGAAGACGCCCTCACTTTGGTAGCTACCAGGAGCATTTTGATCGACAGACTGAAGAACGGGGAGATGCTGGTGATCCAAGGAAATCAAAATATGGCTAAGACTTTGATTGGGAAGCTTCCAGGAAAGTGGAAAGATGAGTTGGACATCGCAGCGATGAATACTGAAGACCAAACGGTGGTTGCTGGAACAGAAGAAGCCATCAACGGCCTCAAGGAACTCTGCAAGAATAACCAGATTAAGTCGCACGTGCTGCAAGCTACACATGCGTTTCACTCGAGAATGATGCAGCCGATGTTGGAAGAGTATTTTGAGACTGCGCGGAAGATTCAACACAGGTTGCCGAGTTGCACGTTTGTCTCGGGAATGGAAGGAACTGTCCAGGAATCGATCACTGCGGAGTACTGGAAGAGTCACACGTCTAAATGGGTCGACTTTCTTGGAGCTTCTACAACAGTTTTGGACACCATCGGTTGTGACCTTTTCTTGGAAGTTGGTCCTCAGCCGATTCTCTCGTCTTTCATTTTGGAAAATAAATCAAACGGGACGCCCATCAGTTGCCTTCCTTCTTTGAGGAAATCCGAAGAAGAATGGATGACAATGCTAACGACGCTCGGAAATTTGTACCAGAAGAATGTCTGCGTTGACTGGGAAGGGTTCCACTATTTCTGGGGAGGATCGAAGGTCGCGATTCCTTATTATCCGTTCCAACGTAAATGTATTCCTCCTCCAGATGTGCCAGTTAACGACTTCTACCCTCCAATTCACGCGTTAGTGGGAACCCAGATATCCAACCTGTCGGAGACGAAAGTATTCCAGAACATTTTGCGAGTAGAAGACACGCCATTTTTGAGGGATCACGTGGTGGGTCCTCTTCTCCTGTGTCCAGGAGCTGTCTTCTTGGAAATGAGTCTCGCTGCAGCATACGCAGGTTCGCAGTGTTTGGAAGGAAGTTTCCAAACTCCTTTGTATCCAATTTGTCTGGAGAAGTTTCAAATAGAAAATCCACTGGCGTTTGACGAGAGAAGTTTTTCCAAAATGCAGTCAACGGTTGTCGAAAAGGACGGCCAAGTTTCGGTTTCAATTGGAAGTCAAGTGAGTTTAGAGGATGGGACGAAAAAATGGACTAAACACGCGAATGGACTTTTCCTTCCGTTTGAAAACCTCGAGAAGGACATTTTGAGGTCTCTGGATGAAAGTAGTTTGGCTGAGTTGCGGGAGCAGTTTCAAGAAGAAGCGAAAGTGAAGATTGACAAGTTCTACGACGAACTCGCACAAGACGGATTGAAGTTTGGACCGACCTTTCGGACGATCCAACGAGTGCTGAAGAATAGCGAAGTAGAAGATGCAATTCTGGTGGAAGTGAACATTAAGTGTGACGGAGAGGACCATCTGCTCCATCCAACAGTAATTGATGTAATGATTCAGGCATCGATAGTTTCTGGCATGAAAGAAGACGATAAGGCGAAACTGTCTGTGCCGATTGCAGTGGAGAAATTTGTGTGGTACAAAAATCTGAAGACGTCGAAAGCTTTTATGCTCGTAAAAGATATAAAATCGGATCTCAACAATAAGAGGCATACTCAGACTTGTGGCTTATTGTTTGACGCTAACGGCGAGAAAGTTGCGGTGATGGTGCAACCCACAATTGTGGAAACAACGTTGGGAGCGATTCTAAGGAGCGTTGAGGTCCACAAGAACGACCTGCCTGGAATGTCCCAAGATATGTGGAGGTCTCATAAGGCGCCTCATTGTGGCAGAATTCCAAATGAACTTTTATTCCACGATGACGAAAATCTCCAAGAGGTTCACTCACAGAGCCAGCTAACTGGAGAAAGTCTGGAATTACACGAACAATCTAACAAACTAAATCTCCTGTACTTAATTATGTGCTTAAGGGAATTGGGATTCGATTTCGACAATTCGAAAAAGCCTTTTACACTCCCCGAGGTTCTTTCGACACTCGATGTTTCCACAAAATACAAACCGTTTGTGTTTTTCATTTTTACGCAACTTGTGGAGGAAAGCTACTTGGGAGTTAACGAAGACGAAGAGTTGTCTCCTTCTTCCAACTTCTTCTTTAAGAAACCTCTGCCTGCTTTGTCATCTGCTGTGGAAATGGAAGCCTCACTGCTTCGTCTAGAGATTCTCCAGAATAAAGCCGATGTCCGTGATGTGGAAGGAATGGGAAAGAATCTGAGTAAAATCCTAAAAGGGTCTGTTTCTGCATTAGCGATTTTGTTTCCTGAAACCCGAAAAGACGGGGAACCAGGAGAGATTACGAGTCCAGCTGAGTCTTTCTACAAAGCTTCTCAGTTCGCCTTCACAGTACAAAAAGTTGTGAAGCCAGTTCTCTTATCTTTAATGAACCAAGTTTGCAACCTTGTGTTGTCAGAACGAAGTAGAGTGTGTCGGATTTTGGAGGTTGGAGCTGGAACTGGAGCATTTACAGAGACTTTCATAAAACAAATGCCGAACTGTCCCTTTGAGTACACCTACACGGACATCTCTCCTGTCTTCTTCAAGCACGGAGAAGCAATTTTTAAAGACACGGGAGTCAAGGCCATCTTTAAAACGTTGAATATTGAGGAAGATCCGATGGTTCAAGGATTCATGCCGCAGCAATACGACGTTATTATTGCATCTTATGTTATCCACGCTACTAAAGATATCAGGAAGTCGCTGAGGAACATTCGTAAATTATTGGCACCACACGGAACTCTGGTATTGACAGAGTTATCAAAACCACTTCGCTCAATTAACATTCTCTTTGGGACTCTCGACGGCTTCAGTTCATTCACAGATTTTGACATTCGACCTTTCAATTGCGAACTTCCATCTTCGAAATGGGAAGGTGTGTTGGAGATGAGTGGCTTTGGTGACACCCGAGTTTATCCGACGTATAATGACCATTCGTGTCTGATCGTTACGAGAAATGATAAAAATGAAATGGCGAAGTCACTGGAAGACGGGGAAGCCAAGAGACAAACAGAATGGATTGTTTTTTCAAGAAATGCAGAAGAGGAAAGGGAGTTCGGATCGAAATTTAGAACTGTTGGAAGGTCCCCAAATTTCATCCGCAGTCAAACGGACCCTTCGGGTTGCGAGGAATTCTTCCAGAAGCTGTTGAATGCGAAGGAAACTTCTCTTGAGGGAATCGTCTTTCTGTGGGGAATCTCCGATGACGAAGCCAGCTGGAAATCTGTGGCAAGAATGTTCTTAAGCGTTTGCAAAGCTGTCACCAAATTTCCAATGACTCCTGGAAACTCTGCGTTGAAATTCTTTGTAGTCACAAAAATGTTAGAAAGCGTTTCAGTGGAGACGTCGTCGCCTTTGTCTCATCCATTTTCTAGCGTTCTTGTTGGAATGACCAAAACGTTTTCCAATGAAGTCCCACATGTTTCGTGCAGATGTGTTGATCTGAGTGAGTCTATTTTTGGGTCACTGGAAGATACCGTGTCAGTTGTGACCAACGAGATGTTCCTGGATGACAAGGAGTTCTCTGTGGCTTATCGAGACTCCAGCCGACACGTTAAGAGATACGTTCCTCTTCAGCAGTCGTTGCTTACGAAGCAGTTGGCTATTCCCAAAAGCAAACGATTCCATTTGATTCTTCCGGAGTCGAGGTCAATTGAAGATGTGCGATTCGCTCCAGCACCTCAAGTGACGTTGGAAAGTGACGAGGTGGAAGTCAGGATCGTCGCGTATTCCCTCAACTTTCGCGATGTCCTCGTCGTCCTGAAGCCATCAGAGTACTTTGAGAAGGTAAACGCAGTTGGGTACGACTACGCGGGAGTTGTAGTGAGTGTTGGGGATGGAGTGTCGAAGTTAAAAAAAGGAGACGCAGTTTTTGGAATGAACACGCAGAATGAAACATTGGCGAGCAGTGTGGCGTCTAAAGAAGACTTCCTCGTGAAGCTTCCTGACTCGATGACCTTTGCTGAAGGAGCGACTCTTCCTGCGGTGGCTGCGACTGTCTTCGTTTGTCTCGTGAAGACTGCCAAATTGACGAAGAACGACACAGTTCTCATCCACACGGGCTCAGGGGGCGTTGGACTCACAGCCATTCAATTGGCGAAGCACGTGGGCTGCAGAATTGTTGCGACGGCTGGGAATGAGAGGAAGCGTTCGTACCTACGAAGACTTGGAGTTCCTTTCGTCTACAATTCACGCACTACGGAGTATTTGGAGGAAATCAAGAGGGACGTTGGAGGAGTCGACGTGGTTCTAAACTCGCTGACAAGTCCTGGATTTAAAGAAGCAACGCTGGCTGCGTGCAACACAGGAGCGAGATTCGTCGAAATGAGTAAGCTAAACGCGTGGTCGACAGAAGAAGTGGAGGCGATGCGTTCGGACGTCCGTTACACTTTGATCGACATTTCCAGTCCAACTGAGGAGGAAGCGAGAGAACTCATCGGAGCGATCGAAGAATTCGCGTCCTCAGGAGTCATCCAACCACTTCCGTACGTTCGATTTGAAGCAGGTGACATTCGAGAGGCTCTGTCGTATTTGCAAAAGGCTAAGCACATCGGAAAGATAATCTGTGGGATGCCAGAACCTGATGGAAAGAATGGATGGGGGACGAAAAACTTTAATGAGAGGTCAAGTTACCTCATCACTGGAGGACTCGGAGGAATCGGAATGGAAATCTGCAAGTGGATGGTGAAGAATGGAGCAAAGTATGTCGTCCTCACAGGAAGAAATCCTCCGACTGAAAAGGCAGCTAAAGAAATTTCCACGATGAATTCTTCCGGCGCTGAAGTTATTTTCTTGCAGTGCGATGTTGGAAATGTCGAAGAATGCAGGCGCCTAATGGAAAAAATCAAAAGCTCAGGTCTACCGCAACTCCGCGGTGTAATGCACGCGGCTGGAGTTCTCTCGGATGCAATTTACGAAAACCAAACATGGGAAAAATTCCTAGAAACTTTCCAGCCGAAAGTAAATGGAGGTTGGAATCTGCATAAGCTAACTTTGGATTATTCACTGGAACATTTTGTACTGTACTCCTCGGTAGCTGCGTCTTTGGGTTCACTCGGACAAAGTAATCACTGCGCTGCCAATTCATTCCTGGATTCCCTGGCTTTCTACAGACACACATTGGGTCTTCCTGCGACAACAATCAACTGGGGTCAATGGGGTCAAGTGGGAGTAGCTGCAAATAAAGAAGTCACTGGAATCAAACCAATGACAACTCTCCAATGCCTCTCAGCGATGGAAGTCTGCCTGCGACAAAACCGAATTCAAGCTGGCATCAGTGAACTCGACATGAACTTCTGTCGGCAACTTTTTGTGAGTACAAAACGATACTTGGAAGAAATGAAGCAAAAAGACACAGGAACTGAGAAATCACTTGCTATTCAATCGACTGAATTCTGGAAAGATTTTGACGTCGCAGAGACGCTTGATGACAAGCAGCAGGTGGCGAAGAGATTTCTAAAGTTGATGGTGAAGGAAGTTCTGAGGTTGGGAGACGACGAAGTGATCGACGATGACACGAAGTTCCAAGAAATGGGGATGGATTCGCTGATGATGATCGAAATGAAGAATCAAGTTCAAGCAGTTTTGGGCGACAGAGTCCACGTGTCGAATTCGGCTATGAAAGACTGTGCCACAGTGAACGAGCTGAGCAAGAAACTCGTGGATCTCGTTGTTGGAGGAGGTAAGGAGTCGACTGAAATTGAATTGTCTCGAGAAGAACTGAATCAACTTCTTAGGGAGGATTCCAAGCTGCCTGAAGACATTCAAATCGTTCCTGGAACAACGGAAGCGTGTCGAGCGTCAGAAATGAAGTGTTTGTTTGTGACAGGAGTGACTGGAAACTTGGGTCCGTTTGTTCTTCGGGAATTATGCAAGAGAAACACAACGACGAGGATAATTTGTCTTATTCGACCTCACGCGAAGAGTTCTGGAAGGCAGAGACTGGAGAAGCTAGTGAAGGAAAAGGAACTAGAAAAATCCGTTAAAATGGACCTGATTGAAGTTGTTGAGGGAGAAGTTACGGAAGATCTGATGGGATTGAGTCCAGAAACGTACGAAGAGTTGGCTGGAAGTGTTGATGGGATTGTCAACTTGGCGGTTAAGATGGAAGTTCAAGAGTTTTACTGGAAAGCAGAAGGAGGAAAGGCGAACACGAGGACTGTGAATGTAACAGGAGCAACGAACGTGTTGAGGTTTGCTGTAGAAAAGAAAGTGAAGCACGTCTTCCAAGGAACGACGACAAGCACAATGAACGCACTGGATGAAGATAACATGGTTAAAGAGGATTGGCATGAGTTGGATGAGTTTGACGATTTTCCAAACAACGGCTACGCTATGTCGAAATTTGTGTGTGACAATTTGATGGCGGAAGGAGTGAGGCGAGGGATTCCAGCCAAAGTTTTCAGGTTTCCGTATCTCGGAGGCGAATCAACTGAGAAGGCGATGACGGACCTTTTAGGAAACCATTTGGTTGTTCGAGCGATGGCGTACATGCACTTGGGATTCATGCCACCGACAGAGTTGATCTTCAGCATACTTCCTGTGCCTCAGGCGGCGGAGATAGCGTCGAAAATCTTCTTCGACGATTCTAAAGGCTACGAGATGTACAATGTGATTAATCCTAGTGGAAACTGTGAGGATGAAATTCCCGAAATAGGGAAGGAATTTGGGTATGAGGTGGAAGTGGTTGAGGAGGATGTATTCTTGCAGAAGTTACGAGAGAGTGAAGATTCGGCGAAGATTGTTGAACTAGTAAAGATGTTGACAATTAAGTCGGATCGTTTTAAATCTGTGTCGGCATCACCCCCAGTTGTAATGAAGGCCTGGAAGGAGAACAGAGAGAAGCTGCTGTGGAGTAAAAAGCTGGAGAAGTTTCTTCCTAACTATCCTGCGTGTTTCGAGACTTCTAAGGAACTTTTGAAGATAGACTTGTTGTGTGCGAAGAATACGGGAGTCTTTGCTCGTCTAGGAATGAAATAAATAAATAGCAGAAATAGTTTAGTTATAAGAGAATTTAGTTTTCGTCGGGGTTTTTAACTTTTTAATACTTTATTGCCTCATGTCTTGAATCGTTGTTAGTTGACTGTTAGAATGATTTCGGGTATTCTATGGTTGTAAATTG
>JAQGAD010001497.1:0-19143 GCA_034696625.1 Isotomurus palustris | reverse complement strand
CCGTTGAAGTAAATGTTGCGTGCCTTTCTGCAACCCAACTGAAGCAATTAAACTAACTAAAACTGCTCGCCTCATGACATATATCCTTCTTCCATGATTTGCAAGGAAATATTATACTTCCTTCCATGCTCCATGTATGCGTTAGAAAGATAAAAATGTGTAAAATATCCTCGATAATTAAGAACTTTATTCACCTCTCTATTCTCCACAGAAGAAACAAACAAGCAATTAATCTTCAGAGAGATTCATTTCCGGTCTAGTGCCCATAAAATGATTAATCAACTAAGCTGGTATATATAACCCGTGGTATTTGCATGGACAATCATTAATCTTGAGATCTCTCAGCTTCTAATAACACATTCTCCTACAAACCAGCTCAAACTCCTCCGAAAATGCAACTCGCTCTGATCTTCGTCGCCCTTTTCGGTGTTGCTGCCGCTTTCCCCCAGGGTTCCAAACAGTACCCCATCAAACTTCAACCCGAATTGGACAATATTAACATCGAAGAGTATTTGAAGAACGATAAGCTTCTCAGTCTTCAAATCAAGTGTGTCGTTCATGATGGACCTTGCGACGCTGGTGAGTTATAAATCTCTTATTTCTCATTAATTCAATTTAAGTCACATTTGACTATGACCTCCTTTTTCCACAGTTGGTCGATGGTTGAAGCCCAGAATCCCAGGAGCAATTTTTGGACAATGCGCTGAGTGCACTCCCAAGCAAGCCATTGGAATGCAGAAGATCATGGCTTACATGCAGGAGAAGCGACCTGAGGAATTCAGAGCCAGTGTCGCCAAATTCGCCAGCGAAGCCCTCGGCTCTTCCACCACCGCTGCCTCCGCCTAAACATCTCAATATTCTCAAAATTCAAAATATTTATCCTATTTATTCCTCATCATATTTATTCGAAGTTTGAAGTAATTCATCTCATGTCATGTCACTTAAAATTAAACGTTCTAAAGCTAAACAGAGTTCATCTTGTGTTAGTTGCATTTATTCTCAAAGCCCAAATAAACGCAAAGAATCTCGTCTCATTTTTAATTTTTCCGGAAACGTGAACAATGACGAATCCTGTCCTGACTGATCTAGAGACTCCAAGATTTCTGCGTTTTGCATGAGCCACGATGCGACACACTTTGTGTCACTTGTGGTGGTAGTCCCTCTGCTGGACGGACGACGGACAACAAGTCTGGACGAAACAGAGGAGGATTTTGTTTACCTCGGGATTTCCAATTCCCCTCAGCGCCTGCAGTATGAAACCTTCTCACAAGTAAACGTGGATCTCGAGTGAACACTGTGAGTAGAGAGATAGATTAAATATTACGAGGCCGACTGCCTTGAGTTATCTGAACCAAACCATATTATTATTACACACATACTTTTCATATTTCATACACATAAACCTCAATTATTCTGTTGGAATTACACCGCAGTTAGCCATAAAATATTAACTAAGAGTTGGAAGTGGTTTGTTCGCATGAGTCACGGTAAGCAGTGTTTGTTATGGCTCATGGTTTTACTCAAGTGCAGGAGGGACACAGAGAAATAAGGTTTTACTAATTAATTATTAATTGTTCGATTAATGGGAGTGCAGCATTATTAACTCGAGGCTGGTGGCACAGGTTGAACTGACACGACATGGACCCATGACGTGGTGTCATCATCATGCCTCAGTGCCAGCTGTAAGAGCTGTCTTGTGAATGTATTCATTCAGAACGGGTAAGCTTGTGTTAATTAATCGCTTTTGTAGTTACATATTTCGGAATTGAAGTAGAACTTGTTGGATTCTGTGGAGACATAAAAGACTTATTATGGTGCTTTGTTTTGAATTGTCGGTTGGTAGTAGATTGTCCAATATTACGAAGTGAAGGCAACCACGTGGAAGACTTGAGGTTTTTGTTGTTGAGTTGTTTCGAAGAAGAGGAAGAAAAAGAATTTGAAAGTTTGAAGAGGAGGAGCCAGGAGGTGTGGTTCGATTGGAAAAATCACCACCATCACCTGTTTCAAAAGGACGACGTCATCCAAGTGTGGGTGAATTGGTTGGCCGTCTCGTTTGAAAATGGATAGTAATTCAGGAGACCTGGAGTTTGTTGATACTGATGACTATGATGATGGACTTTTTGCTGGGAGATCTTTCGAATATCGACAGTCACAGTTCGAAGGAGCTACACAATCTCAGGCTCCGGATTTCGGATTGAACAGTCAGAGTCTTTTGACTCAACCGAATAGGAATGACCTCACGCAGTCGGAGATGCAGTCGCAGTTTCAACCTGTAGACGAAGATGATGATGATTCATCATCGAGTGATGAAGAAAAAAGCCAGTCGCAGGTGAATGATGAAGATTCAATCAGTCAGGGCTTGGAAGACTTGAGATTCGAAGATGATGAAGATGAAGGAACTGTGTTCAAAGTATGCGTTTGATTAGCATTTTAAATAAATCTGAAGTTGCTTTCTTTAGGAGAGTTAGTTATAGTAAATCTTTTGTTGTACTTTAGAAACTCCCAGATCATGCTTGCAGGTATTGTGGAATCCATGATCCCGCTTGCGTGGTTATGTGCAACATTTGCAAAAAGTGGTTTTGTAATGGACGTGGTCATACTGCTGGAGCCCATATTATCAGCCATTTGATTCGGGCTAAACATAAGGTAAACATATTTTATATTCAAAGGTTGTATCGAAAACTGAGCTACTGGATTTAATTTCTAGGAAGTTTCACTCCATAAGGACGGGCCGCTTGGAGAAACAGTTTTGGAATGCTATTCTTGTGGCGTTAGAAATGTGTTTATGTTAGGTTTTATTCCGGCAAAAAATGACTCTGTAGTTGTACTGCTTTGTCGTCAACCATGCTCAACACAAACTACTTTGAAAGATTTGAACTGGTACAAAAAATATTGATATAATTATACTATCATTATATAGCTTTGAAAAATATTGAATTATTTATTGGTTTGCTAAGAATAATCAAGAATATTATTTGCTTCATGTGTTACTCAATGTTCTTAATTACAGGGATCAAGAGCAGTGGAAACCACTTATTGTTGACAGGAGTTTTATAAGTTGGTTGGTAAAATCTCCAAGTGAAAAGGATATCACAAGATCTCGTCAGATCTCTAATCCTCTAATTCTTAAGATCGAAGAAGTATGGAAAGTCAACCCAGACGCAACATTTGAAGACTTGGATAAACCTGGGGTTGATGAAGAACCACAACACGTACTTTTACGATACGAAGACGGTTATCAGTATGAGTCGATCTTCCGTCCTTTGATTCGTCTTGAGGCAGATTATGACAAAAAGCTGAAAGAGTCTCAGACGTACGAAAATATTGATGTTCGGTGGGATGTAGGATTAAACAAGCGAATCATAGCCTACTTTGTTTTGCCTCTTGGAACTGACTCGGATTTACGCCTCATGCAAGGAGACGAACTAAAACTGAAGTACGTAGGTGATCTTCATAGGCCATGGACTGGTGAAGGCAACATTATTAAGGTTCCAGACAACTACGGAGAGGAAATCGGGATTGAACTGAAGCTTAGATCCAGCCACAATGCTCCGACGGACTGCGTGAATAACTTTATTGTTGAGTTTGTGTGGAAATCAACTTCGTTCGATCGAATGATGGCAGCGTTGAACAAGTTTGCAGTTGATGGGAAAGCTGTGTCTACATACATTTATCATAGGTAAAGATTTAAATATCCTGGTTTAAATATTCTGAAGTTGCAAACAAATTATAGCTATGAATACCCTTTGACCATGCAGATTACTGGGCCATGAAACGGAAGAAGTCATGTTTCGTCCTAAACTGCCTCAAAACTTTTCTGGAAAGAATTTGCCGGAGCTTAATCGGTCGCAGGTGACATTACGTTCCACTCATTAAAAGTATATTGCACTTCAAGACTTGACGTAAAGAACGTAATAAATTATGTTATGCTTCACAGGCTAGTGCTGTAAAGCACGCTCTTACTCGACCTTTATGTCTTATTCAAGGGTAAGAATAATAATTACAGATGACAGACGTTTTTCAGACTAATCATACTTGGTGAGTAACTAACTTGTTGCGTACGTTTTCACAGACCTCCTGGAACTGGAAAAACAGTGACTTCAGCATCTATCGTATATCATCTGGCCAGAATCAACGGAGGTCCCGTTTTAGTTTGTGCTCCATCAAATACGGCCGTGGATCAACTAACCGAGAAGATACACCAGACTGGATTAAAATGTGTTCGGCTTTGTGCGAAGTCCAGGGAAGGGTTGGATAATTCTATTTCGTTTTTGTCTCTCCATAATCAAATCAGGAAATTAAGTCAAGAAGTTAGCACCGAATTGTATAAGCTTCAGCAACTTAAGGATGAAACTGGAGAACTTTCTGTTGCCGACGAAAGACGGTACATATCTTTGAAAAAGCGAGTTGAGAAAAGGATTCTTGAGTCTGCGGATGTAATTTGCTGCACTTGTGTGTCTGCTGGTATGATATAACACTAATTTATTTGTAAACTCAATTGGAGAATACATTTACAATGAAGATTTTTTATAGGTGATCCTAGATTGTCACGACTGCGGTTTAACTCTATTCTTATTGACGAATGTATGCAGTCCACCGAACCTGAATGTATGGTACCTGTAGTTCTCGGAGCCAAACAGCTCATTCTTGTTGGTGATCATTGTCAGCTCGGACCTGTAGTAATGTGCAAACCTGCTGCTAAAGCTGGTTTATCACAGTCATTGTTCGAAAGACTTGTAGTGCTTGGAATTCGACCATTTCGCTTGGACGTTCAGTATCGAATGCACCCAGCACTGGCCAAGTTTCCTTCAAGTTTTTTCTACGAAGGATCTCTTCAAAATGGAGTTGGAGTGAAAGAACGGACGCTCACTATCGATTTCCCATGGCCTCAACCCGACAAGCCCATTATGTTTTATGTTACTCAAGGAACTGAAGAAATATCTGGTTCTGGAACATCTTACTTGAATCGTACTGAAGCTTCCCATGTTGAAAAAGTAACCACTAAACTTCTTAAGGCCGGGATTCGTCCAGATCAGATTGGAATTATTACACCTTACGAAGGTCAGAGAGCATATGTCGTTCAGTTCATGCAGTCTCAAGGAACCCTGAACAGCAAACTGTACTTGGAAATAGAAGTGGCTAGTGTTGACTGTTTTCAAGGTCGAGAAAAAGAATTCGTGATACTAAGCTGTGTTCGTTCAAATGAACAACAAGGAATCGGCTTTTTAAGTGACCCAAGAAGATTGAATGTTGCTTTAACAAGAGCCCGTTACGGTTTGATCATAGTTGGAAATCCGAAAGTCCTTGCGAAACATCAGTTATGGAACAATCTAATCCACTACTGCAAGGATCTGAAGACACTTGTTGAAGGTCCTTTGCACATTCTGAGAGAATGTTTGATTCAATTCCCCAAGCCAAGGCCAATGATCAACACAATAAATCCTGGAGCGCATTTCATGCAAACAAATATTTATCATGCGGAATCAATGACTCCGTTTTCTTCCATGCAGCCCCCTAATGGGCCTGTAAACTTTCCTCCAATGCCTGCGTACTACAACAATGATCGTATGCCTGAGGAACATGTCAGTGAAGATTACATACGGGCACTCAATGAACAATACAACGTTATGAACCTCCGAAATGGAATAGGCAACCCGGCTTGCCCCGTACCCCTCGGAATGTTTCTAAATATGGCACACATTCCTCCCCGATTTTTCAATCAACCGTATCAGCAAGGACCTAACAGCGGACGTGGGAACCAGAATGGCGGGCCTCCTAGAGGAGGTCAAGGTATAAGATCAAATGGTCCAATGCACGGAAATCCGGAAGGGTTTTCAGGACCTTTCAGAGGACAGCAGTCATCAAACCTTCAGAATCACAATCCACGTGGAGGATATCACGGCGACATGGCCAGTCAACCTGGAATGTTATCACAGGGTTTTGGATTTTCGCAACATGAAGGCCCCTCTCAGTCCCACAGATTTGGAAGCCAGCCTATGACCCAACCTGGACATTCTGTGAGATTTTTTAAATTTTTGTTGCTTAGCTTTCTGTTATTACATTCAATTGTATAAAAACTAAATACTATTATCTTTTTCTCAGAGTTCCTTCGGAGGGGGAATGTCACAACCCCAAATGATGTCCCAACAAGAATTTCCGGATGACTTCGGCGAGTTTAATTCACAAGCGGATAAATTATTTGATGATGTGGGTGGATCATTTCGTGGAAAAGATAATCGAGATCCATCGAGTTCCAATCAGTCGAGGAACAAACCTCTAGGTCCTGGAAGCTCGCAATCGCAGTCATTTCAGTTTTCTCAGGTCAGTTGTTAAAGCAAAAGTTACTGCTCTCAAGATATTAGAGCAAAGCAACTAATTACGCAAATTAAAATCCACAGCCTTACTGAAAATCTCTGCACACTGTGGCTGAAATCGCTCGCATGGGAGCGACCTCGAAGCTTGGAAAATAGTAAGTTAGTCATCAATATTTAATTAGTATTTGAACACATATTGCGTAGACAATTACAATATAGCTGTGTTTTTTTAGCACGTCACTCTAATGCTGGGAACTATCAGAATTCGTGTCTAAAAGGAAATTAGGCAAAATCTCTAAAAATTCTACCAATACAGAGAAGCAGATAAAAGATGATTCAAGTGGGTAATGCGAAAGCTGAAGGGCCACCAGATTGCCGGGCTAACATCATCTGCGCCGTCGGTATGAAGGCAATTGGCGAAGATGCGGCCGAAGATCAGCTCATTTGGCACCACAAAATTACCACCTCTTATTGAGATAAAATGCAATGATTTCTTTTTGTTGTATTCTTCTTAAAATATCTATCAATGAAATAGATAATAGTTACTTCAATTATACGTATTGTGTGCAATGGGTTTCATCGTTATTTATTCGTCATCAGTATGCTCATAGAACTCAAAAAGATCGTGTGAGTTTTTGACAAAATAACTTCTCATTTGCATGCTACACAAGAATATATTTTTATTGCATACATGTACAACTCTAACCCAGGTTCCTGATTCAATCTATAAAACTTACAAGGACTACATTTTCTGGTGACATAATCTTCGACGTATCAGCTATTTTCAACAGTGGCTGGTGACCTATCTCGACTCGTAATAACCGAAAAATTATTCAATTGCCAATACCATCAGGACAAGCGTATTCCACTTGTAGTATTGGTGCATAATATTGGCCAGAGCAGTGAGTAGGCTTACGATGTTTTATGAAAGAAGTGCTGCATGCGAGCATAAGGCAGAGCTGAGAATGAATGAATTCTTGTATTAGAATATCTCAAAAGGTGTTTGCATTGCAAGAAGCTACAGAAACAGACTACACCAATGCAACGATAGGAAAGCGAGTCTCGACAGTGAAGCGAAGAGAGTTTACCTGTGCAATCTCCCCACTCCTCAACTTCATCTCGAAGCATCATGAAAACTCCTAAACTTAACTATCATTCATGTACCTGCAACTTAATCAGTATGGTAAAGTTTGCCAAAGCATCAACATCGTAACATCCCGTGATAAAGAGATTTCTCAAGTAGCAAACAATCTCTCAGAAACTTTTGTGTGGAAAAAAACTAATACACGATTAACATCAGCAGCCATCCTGCTTGAGAAGACATCAAATCTAGTGAAAATCCCATTCTCTGAAAGACTGAAATATAAGTGTGCTGTAACAATAAATCCAGTGCCAACCTGGGAAGATAAGACAGGAGCAAGTTATTTCGCTTCCTAAGTCATTCATCCGATCCTTCAGTTCATTATTTTTGTTTTAAAGTTGAATATCCAGTTTTAGCTTATTCGCATAAGGAAAAGTGAGAAGAACTATATGCATGAATTCTTGTAATTCGCAAATTCACTCTGACTCACCTCAACCTCGGATTTATGGTTACCGAACTTTATTTAGCAAGTTATACATCCCGTGAGACTGCTACGGCTACATAAAACCTGTGCAATGTTTTAAGAATTCAAATCATTACTCCACACTATCTACGAGCCCAACCACATCCTTCAACTACCGAAACCGAATATTATCTTCTTAACTCGGTACATTTCCATATTTCATTCGTATCATCTTAATTAGAAAAAGACCCAAGAACCTTTCGTAAAATAACAAAAATCACTTAGAGAACAGTTAAACGGTATTTGTGTAAATGTGTGCAGCATATTTAATCTCTGATTATCGGAGCCATTCTTCCTTGCAGAGAGTAAAAACGCATGGGCGTGTGACTGGTTAGAATTTCAATACTGGAAATTCTTCAGCAAGACCAAATTCGGAAGTTACAAATGTTTGGGCTGACTTTTCACCGTATGAACTTCCCATCTTGAAAGCAACCATCAGGAAAGTTAGTTGAAACTTGAAAATACATAGAAGATAATTTTCGACTGTGAATGAATTTTTAAACCCAAAAAGGTTGACAGTGAGACATTTGTTGGCGAGTAAATATCAGTAAACTTGCCTGAGCTGTAAGTTGCAACACAATAAGTTTGTTATTGGTTTCATACTTCCATAAAAGTTGTTAAACACATTGTTGTTGAACTGATCGACATTGGAGTTCAGATTGACACAGAACTTGTATTCCTTCCAAGGAATAGAAACAATTTGATCCATCGGTAAGTACATTATCATAATATGAATAAGTATGAAGTAAGCAAGCATGTAATAACTATCTCATTCAAACCTGACCTATAGATCATCAATATTGTATGACATCGAATTCAAGCGATAATAACAAAGTAGCTTGCTTCTCAAACGACAGCTAATTATTTCGACAAGAATTTTTATGTCTTAATTGTGGTATTATAAAGGCTGTTTCGCAACTATTAATTACATAAATCAAAAATCAATAACTTTTCGTACAGGCACAGATTGAGATGGAGATGCGAGGTGCGTTCTGACTTACCTACCTGCTGAGTTGGTAGTTGATGGTTTAATAGCGTAGGTAGATTTCGTAGGATGATATGGGATCAATAATAATAACAGCAAATTACTTGTTGCCGTTGTTGCATTAGTAATAATAATAATGCATTATACAAGTAGGTACAGAAGATACAGAGGCAAGCATGATAGGAACATTGAAGCGACACATAGACAGGTGCATTTTGATTGGTAGCGATTTCATCACAATGAATCTTAATCTTGTGTATAATCCCATTCAAACTCGACAAGTAGAATCAACAATCATGCCATTTAAATCGGTCGAAGGAAAAGTATGTAACTTTTGAGCGAGAACTCAAGCCTACGATCTCATTAATGGAGATTGATTCTCTAATTGGATTCATACAAAATAGTTTATATTAAGAACCATAGCCATTGGCAATGAGACTATCAAACATCATAAGTCACATTTTTGCCCTCCAGATCGATTAAACAGATAAAACAATGTGTATTCTTTACTATTTGTTTGTAGTCAACCTGCTGTATCTGAACTTGTTCTACCACCACTCATTTCATTTTTACTCATATCACATAGCATAATGTTTTATTAATTTTAAGCTTAACTTGAATGGATAATAAGGACGGACAAACAAATAAATAGGCAGCAGCATCTTAACATTAAGATATCTGACAACTGTGAGCTAATTCATGAGTTGGTTAACCCTGAACCGAAACTGTGAAGGCGTGTAAAAATGTGTTACCAAAACAATCAATAGTGGTTATTGCTAATGCTTAACTGAGCTCTGTGTTCAACAAGGTGTATTAACTTAAACGTGTTGAAGTAACTCGTGGAAGAAATATTTTTAGCAAGTGGCAAAAGTGATTAAATTCGTGGCACATTCAACAAGAAGTGTACCAGCCATACGAATAGGGATGTTTAAGTAGCTAATTAGACAAGCAATTAGACGCCTTATTGTAGAGCTCACTAACTTGATCTCTACTATTCTTTTGAAGATATGTGTACGATAAAAATGATAAATTATGCTTGAATGACACTGGCACTGGTTGTACCGGTAGAGAACAAAGTCTTCAAGCTACACTTCCACTGCACTTCCGTCTGTGTAATGTAGACAGCCGTTCTTCTTGATCTTAAATTGAATTAGCTGTACATCAGCGTATCAACGTAAAATAAAAATGCATTCTGTTCTGTGTAATATCTACTCATGTATGTAGTGTTTATCTCTTTGGCGTTGGTTTAGACAAGAAAGATGTATGAGATTAGTAAGCCAGTCTTTGTCTACCTGTATCGATGTAAAAGAAATGTGTCTGTTCGGCTTGTGTTGTACTAAATTCAATCACTTTTTGAATTACAGCCCAATTCATACATTGACAAGGTCACCCAACCATGTTATTGCAGATGTAGATATATGTACACATAATTCTCTTATCATTCTGTTGTTTCCCCTTGCTCTTTTGAAGAGTTAATGAAATCCATTTTAGAAGTTTTCTTTGTCATATTCGGTCAGTGAGACTTCACAAAGCCTTTTTACATCCTAAGGCCTTTCAGTCGAGGACTAATTGCAGATCAAACTTCGTGTTTAATTGATACTACGGAACTTTTCAATAGAAAATGAGTACTCTAAGAAGCTTGTAAGTCTTTTGCAATTTCTTGATTTGTTTTACGTCAAGTGTGAGCTTTGGTAAACAAGTAAGAACTTAGTTTGTTATTGCGTATATGCATATTAGCACACTAATGCAATCAGGGCCATCTCATCTCTTTCAATTCATTTTTTTATTTGCTATTTTCTTGATGAGCCAAGTTACAAAATCTTGTTTGAAATGTTTGAAAGTTTGGAGAAGTCTTTCTTAAAATAGAAAATATTAGCTGGTTTTTAGCTACCAGCGTATTCTAGGTATGCATTTATTCTATTTTTTTATCTTCAAACATTAACAGAATCCATGCCAAAATGCAACATGCAATGATGATGTATTTCCATGTGCATTTTATGCATGAAAGCTTCCGTATCTCAAGAAAGAGGCTTTTCATTCCTCTCGAAGTTGTCGAAATTGATATAATTAATTCTACATGTTCGAATCTGAAGCAAATAACGCAGTGAGCATCTTTTTAATTACATTTTCTAATGCTTGTATGATAGTGAGCGATTTTACTTCACATTTTATAGCTAAAGGATTATGTGGTACAGATACGTTTTTTTTTCAATCTAAACTTTATAGCAAATTAAAATGGATCGAGTCCGTTGGTTGCAAATTGCTAAATTGCATTATTATTACATCCATCCAACAACTCAGTTAGTGAATACTTTATTCAGGCTACTATTTGAATAAGTTCTTAATCGATTCTTCTATTGTATTCGCAACTTCTGCTAGGGTTTACGTAACGAATAAAATGAAATAGGATCTTCATACAGAAGGCCGTTCTTGTTTGACGCGTCAGAATGGGAAGATTCATGTAGGTGAATTTGGTAGAAAAGATTGTGGTTTTGATAGATTGAATAAAGATTGCTCCATGAAATAATACTTCCTCATACTGTGATGACAAATACCAATTTTCTTCATGATCCTTCAGGCTGCTGAAATGCTGATATTTGTCACGTTTCTTACGTCAAAAAAGTTAATCCATTCACAGCACCTCTCGGAAAATGTCTCAGACTGAATTATTTATTTTAAAGGTAGCTACACAAACTATTATTAAAACTCCTTTTTAGAAAAATCAACACCACGTTGAGGAGTTAATTACATGTTGAATATAAAATGATGGCGATAAAAAGTAGGATAATTTAGTTATCTACCTGTCAACAAACTTAAACAAGGAATAATTTTTGTGTTTAGCTGATTATGATCTTCTTTACCTGGACAGAGTAATTATGGAACACCTTATAAACGATAGACGGGAAATTATTACCACGAGGAACTTCTGTTGATTCTGTTGTTGGGTACATAAATTAGTTCCATCTTATTTCAAAAATCACTTAAATGCAGAACTGCCCATTTCCTAAAGATAAAAGACTTTCCATTTAAGTTTGCTGATAAGGTGAGGCTGATATAATGATGCATGCCTTTTAAATTGAACCAACAGCATTAAGACACTTTTAGACGCATACACACACACGAGAAATATTGTGCAATCTGAATTTTGATAAAGGCAGAATTCGATTTAGCGGAAAGCGTGGAGTGGTTATCAAGGACGTGACCAAATTTATGTCCACTGTAGACCAAAAGTTCTTTCGCAGTCATCACCCTGGTACTGACTGACTTAATGTAATTTCTGTAAAAGGTAGTCAGCAAGTGCCTCCTCCTCATAATTAACTAAACATCCTAGTGGAAATGTACTAACCTTTTAGAGGATTGACGTGTTTATCGCTGAAACATACTTTTAATTCTAATAGTGGTTAGTGCATGCCTAATCTAATTTGTCATTTTTTGTCAATTTAGTGAAATACGTGTAATATATTCGCCCATTAAAAGAACATAAGATGGGTGGACACTATTCGTTATTGTATAACTCAATTATTGCACGATTTGAGCAAAGTTACGGACACATTCGTAGAAATATCAACACCAAGTAAATCTGTTTAGTACAGCCATTTCACAATACATAATGGCTTATAATCCTCAGATGTGGTATTTGTCGGCCTGAGGTTCTCTCTATTATCTCGGCTCGACAGTCGACACCTTATCTTATGAAACTCGCTATGCAAGTATTATTGTAACGTGAGGACCTCCACAGATGAATTTTTTTCGTCATTTTTACATTTGAGTGATTCGAATCATAGAAATGACACATTATGGGTTCACCAATCGTAAAAGCAATTATATTCCATTTAGAGGTACACCGATGAAATTAGGGAACTGCACACGTCCACCATAATAACCACAACAAAGGAACGCGTGAAGAACTTATTTCCAATACAGTTTTTTCTGTATAGAAGAAATTGAGGGTGCTACATAACGCTAAAATAAATAATCTTCGATAATTACAAGACTTGTAATGGATGGAGTCAGCAAATTGACAAATAATTGGAATGGGGTGTAATTGGGCATTTATAAGTGGTTGTTTGTAACTCATCAAATCAAACATGCATGTCATCAAGTGTAATAGCAATACAGATAGAAGTGTTGTATGAAATGTATTTTCTCAAGTGGATTAACTGAAGCACCCTTTAATCTCCAATTCCAGCCTCACTTTTGTCTTCAATGTTGATCATAATTACTCATTACTCGTCCATTTGTATGCAAACAAAATCCATTCATGTTGGTTTAAGACTTAAAGACAAGGGTGTTTTGTGGTTTTACGGAAGCTTCAAAGCTCCCACACTATCATAAATTATTATCTTGAATTTTTTTGGCCTGCTGATCAATCATGCAAATCACCTTGAAACTAATTTGCATAGTGTATTATTACACGCGAAAAGTAAATTTGCCATTGATCATTGGTTTTCCATGCTCTTTACTTGCATAAAGCATCTTTATAGATTCTTAAGTCATAAAACAAGGTAGTTTCATTGTTTCTGTCGTCTCCTTCGTGGGCTTTTGTTCTAAACCTTATAGATATTCGGATTTTTTCAAAACTGTTCTTCGTCCTTTTGTTCATTTTCTTTGATTTTATCGCTAATTCAATTCTTATTGTGATTTTTAAATCTTAACTTTCCAGGTACCATCAATGAGACTCATTAGGACACAACAACTGTATCAATTAGCGTGAAACAAAAGGATTGGTTTGGAGATTAGCTGCACATCATTTATATCCTGAATTTAATTACCTGATCGCCCGGATAACCAGAGGTTGGATGTCATTTCTCATCAAATCTGATATAATCATCTCAAGGTACAACAACAAAACTTATCTTCTGTAGTGTAGTTTTGCCAATGTTTTTGCTTAACTGTTGACTGAAAGTTATCAAACATTATTTTTATGGCTTTCCACAAACAAACTTGTCAGTTAAGGATGGCTAATTTGAAGAGAGTTTTTGAATCTGATCTCTGAAAGTACTTAACAATAGAGAAATGCCTTAATATCATATTTAATGCTTTGCAAAATAAAGTTGCATAGTGAATGTTGTAACAGGTTGATTCTGCAGAACTTTGCAACAACAGCGTGGATGGGCAGAGATGACCCTTTCTAAAGCTCAGCTGAATCTCTGTGCTATATTGTAGTGTTGTAAAGAAGAGTGTGATCAAACAGAGATTAAATCTATTACAGGGCTATTGGAACACACACATCTTAACTACTTATAATGATAATAGAATAATCATACTCATACATCATAAACTTTTACACACTTGAGGTTTCGACAATAGCTAATAGCGATCTTCGAGTTAGGAATCAAAATGTAGGCTTTCGCTTTTACTTACTCCCATCTTCAGCATCAGGAGTGCAATCTTAATATTACGTATAGAGATGTACCTTCGGCAGGTTTAACTTTGAATTGGAAAGATGTTCTTCATCTACCTTATAGCAGTTTAGTAATAATCCTCATTACCCTTCCACATATGGCAAGCAAACAAGTGTATAAATGGAGATAATCATATTTGTACTTGCAGCAGGAGGTAATAATTTGGCGAACCAAGTGCCAATAATAAGAATTAAAGAACTCTCTTCTCGTACAAGTTATGAAGTGCATTTTCTGACTCGAGGAATTCTACAGATGTAAGCACGTGTAGAGGACCTAATTGGCTCGAATGTAATAGAAAGTGTTTATGCTGAGAATGTGTGATTCTGTAAACGAAGCTCATTAATCTATGAAATAATAAATAACTTCCCTCACTGTTATAACATCAAAGTAATCAACTCAGAAACGAGTTAATGAATTCAAAGTGTTGAAATCGAAGGTGTTCTTCAGATGAACTCTCAATCTACGAATGGCTTATCTTATCTCTCTTCCACATGTCTGATGTGAGCTCTTTACTCTCACAATTACTAATTAATTACTATTAGATTAGGATTAGTCTAATAGGTATTTTACATGTATTAAAACCAATTTACCTTTTATAGCTTTATATATACAAAGGGCAATTCAGAGCGTGTACACTTCTATTCTTTTTGCGTGAATAATTTATTGCTCTCTGCAGACAGAAAAAAGTGCAAAAAAGTGCTTGAAGGCAGGATTAACCTTTCTTAACAAGATTCACCGTCGTGGGGAAACCACTATCGGTCAAGTGATAATGGGACTATGCATAGAGATGCTTCGAAAATTATTATTTGGGAATTAGAGCGTACGTTATCTTTTTTACTGGGTTAGATTGGCTCCGTGTAGCCTTGTCGAATAGAATAATATGTTCATGTGTCGTTTGAAGTGAAATCCAAGAATTCAAGTCATTTTTAACTCTCAGCTTCTATGCATGTTTATGAGAACATGATTAGTGAATCCTTGCGCGTTTGCCATTTATACAAAAATATAATAAAAGATGGACTTGAAAACATTAAGTTTTATGACTTTTCAACTAATTCATTTTAGTATGAGTACGGCCAGCCGGAGTAATTGAACATGCACATCAATGAAGGACAGGGAATAGGCCAACATGCGGTGCGCACTGTTTGTTCAATACCTCTTCAATATAACTCTTAATCTGAGGAGATTTTTAATGTATTGTAAAAATGAGATAAAATGTCAGAAGACGAGGTGCCTAACCTTCTCAATCCATATGGTTGTATTTAAGCATCACATAATGTCTCACGGTGTAAACTAACGAAGGATATAAACTATAACATGCAGTTTGCCTATAGTCTTAGAATATTCGTCTTTTTAAAATCTCATGTATAGTCAGTCGACATACATGGTGCATTAAGCTACTGGCAAAATTAATCACACAAGATAGTGTCAAGGTACGTGGAGTCCCGACCTTTAGATTTGTAATCTCTTTAACTCTTTACACGCTTTTGCTAATGAAAATGCGATTATTGCTGAAATCATGCATGAATTAGGAAATAGGCTGAACAGGTGTATAAAGCCTGTGAGGAATGCACTGATGCCTACCGTTGAAGTGACTATATTGCCACTTCTTTGCAAAACTTTGACTCTTGCTGGCTGACTACTTCCACTCTTAAACCACAAATCTGTCTATCTTCTACCTACCAAGCCAAGATGGTGAGATTTTTAGGTTTTCTGAAACTTGTTTTTAGTCACCACAGCCATAGGTTTCGATTTCTTCTGAAGTCATTCTGAATTTAAATTTGCTTCGCCCATGCCTCACCAATTTGGCCTGAAAATCAACGCAGTGGAATGGTCACTTTACTAGCAGCAATAATAAGTTAATTGAAATTCATTAACATGACCGGAGTTTACGTGCTGTCTACCAATTCAATTTGATAGGATGTTGAGATGAAAAGTTTGAGTCATAGACGCAGATATCATACTTACCTTACATTTCAGAACTCCAATTAACAATAAGTAGGCACTGACGCTAAAAGATTGAGTGATGGAAAAGTAAAAGATTGTCCCAAATTGAATGTACTCCTCCAATAAAGACCCCCTTACGTGACAATCAAACTTTAATCTACATGCAGATCACTTCAATTATCTTAGTTCATCATGAGAGTTACATGGTATCTTGCAGAAAGAACTATATTAAGTGCTTATTACGCCACAATGTGAGACTATTCAGAGTATTCAGATTGGATACCCTTATTTGGGACGAGGATGTTTATTTGAACAATTCTTGACATTTTGGAAGCATTCATAAATATTTTTGTCTGCAAAGAGATCAAAATCTCTTCCAGTTGTATCATCAACGCATGTGGTAACAACGACAATGATACTTAACTATTTAAATCCCTGTGCGACACAGAGGAGAGCTTACTTACGCAACATCCCCTAACAATTGGATAGAAATGCATTTAAAATTGAATGACACATAACATTCAACATTAGAAGTGGTCGATGAAGTCTATTTTCCACCTCTGCTTTTGTCCGAATGTCGCGTTTGTCCTTTGTGTCCCACTATTCTCATAAGGTGGCTTGTAGTCATCAAATCATGTCGTGTCATCACGATTTCCTTTTACGAACTTTTCATACAACGAAGAGACATACATAAAATCATTTAAATCATTAGTCTAATGTAAATATTTTTCATGAGGTGAACCACTAGAACTCTTTGCCATTTACGAATTGAAACTTTTTGAGTCAAGGTGTTATTATTGCATTTTGGGATGACTTTGTTAGTAAACTTTAGCCAAAGTAAAAAGTAAGAGTAAAAGCAGAACTGCATATTAAATGAGTATGTGCTTTAGTTACTCACTGGAATGGGAAATCTTGTGTAAAATTAACTAACAGATTCTAGCTCATAATATAGCTTAGAGTATACGTAATGAGCAGTTATTAAGATGAAGAGACTTTCTTGTTCTAATTATACACTCAAAATGACACTTGAGAATCATTTCCTCCTGCTTCAATGTCAACACTAAACCTGCTGTGTCTTTAAGTGAAGCCGTTGTACAAAATCGAGGGTATTAAAGCCATCGTAGAACTTAAATGTCCTCATAAATACACCAGATTAATTTTCAAGATTACTTTCCATTTTCAGACAACCGACAACTATAATTTTACTCATCCCTAATTAGAGTGTGGAGTGGAATCTCATGTTAGTTAAAGGATCTCAATCAAGAATTCATTTTTAGTGCAATCTGTCATATCTTACTTCTTTATTTGCTTTTCAAACTGATGGCCTTACGAATCTTGTAATTTAATGATTTAAGAATCCGTGTTCACTAACGAAAATTAAACTATTAATGTTTAAGCAATAAAACCTGAATACTTGAAATATTTTAGCTCAGAAGAAGAACTGCAAGAGCCTAACTCAGTTGGTATTTCACTTTTACCTCGTGCTGCGTCTCACTTGTTTTATACCTATCACCGTGTGCATTTACAATGTGATAACGATGAATTAGTGCGGATTTATCATTATCAGTAATTATTATTGAGTTGCGCAATCGTTTGAATATTCTGACAGCAAACTTTCAATCCTTAGACAATCCCCGATACGATGAACCTTTATATAGTTTATAGTGAACTTTAATTATCGAGGGACCTAAAAAGCTCAATGCCAACTCAATTCTAAAAGTTTGGAAACCTATGCGTATATGTGCAAATAATGCCAGTCACTTTTTGTTTATTTACTTTTGTAATTATATAATAAGTAATTTATTAGTATTTTGTGGAATGCCAAGAGTGTAGTGTATATCAAGCGTGTGTGTCACTGATGGTGAATATCTCAATAATTATTATTGCTAGCAATGAACGAATTCTCAATCAAAGAAAGCATCAATAGAATTTGATAAGTTGGTTGGGCAGACCTTCACTGACTTACTTTGTTGAAGAAGGCCTAACTTGCAAATATTTAGGAGAATACTTTAATGAATGTCAAGATGTAGACAGACACTTAAGGCAGTCGATGTCACAATGAAAGTAAAAATGAAAATGATTGTCATTCATTCTGAGTTGCTTAAGTTTATAAACTAAAGGCTCACAGACTCGAAATGAATTGAAACCCCGGCACTTGTCCTTGGGAAACATAAATAACTTCTACGAAAGGACAATTTTACACTTAGATTTACACGCAGCGCTTTTATATAACCAAATTAGACACCGGCTCAAGCTTGTGATTGCAACAATCGTCCATCGTTCCAATCTTCCAATAAGGAATCAAATGGTGAATACACCAAGAAATCAATGCGGCCAGTCTCGTCAGCTATTTAGTTCTGGTTGGTTTTCAAGCGTCAAGTTTGCAAGTGAAGCTGTTCCAACTTTCAGTTTTGTCCTCTTTTTCATGATCGTGAATTTGCAAAATGCGAGTGGTCTGTAGATCCGTTGATTGTTATTTTTAAAAGAGGCGTACTTTTAAACAATCATCTTCTACTTCAAGTTCATCATTTTGATTATGCGTTATGGAATACTCGTTAAGCAAATCTTATAATAAACCTAATTTCGTATATGCTGATGTTATTTTACATGCACTTAAAAGTCGTGTGGGCTATCCGTAAGTTAAAGTCAAGCATGGCTGGCTGTTTTATATTCATAAAATTCATACCGAAGTTGCCGAAGTAGTCTTAAGCTTCAATACTCTGCCAAGTGGAATAATAATATGATATGCCGCAAAGAAACCACTCCAACTAAATTTTCTACGAGATGTTAACATACACCGTGATTTTTAATGGCCAGTAAAGCATACCGATAACTATTTAGGGGAAAGTCGTACCTTTTTAAAATACAAGTACAAATTGTCAGAACAGAAC
>JAQGAD010001496.1:0-19144 GCA_034696625.1 Isotomurus palustris | reverse complement strand
AATTTCTTCTCTTCAACATTCCAACGAACCGGAAATTTCCACAAATATTTATTCATTCCAACCTCCCAGTTCTCTAGAGCTTTGTATCGTAGGCGAGTGGCCATTTCAGTTACTGCACAGTCTGTGTTTGCTTATGGTAGATGTTAGATTAATTTCTGAACAGATTGAAGATATAACGCAAATTAACTAGGACTCTATTGAGGATATAACATGACTTCAGAAGAGAAGAATGTTACCAGATACGCACTACTATCATTAATATTATTATTCATTGTCTGTATGGTCATGGTGTCTGTCTCCGCGGAAACTGTAGGAAAGATCGACTATTGAAACTATCGACACGATTGCTGTACAGTCACATGTTAGAAGCTGCTGGAGGCAATTAGACAGTCTTAACGGTGTGAATAAATGTAGCAAATTTAAAATGTTTTGTTTCTGATCCTTTTTTTGAATTGGATCTGAAGGGCTGGACCACAGTTCGATTTTGGCTGTGCGTGCAAATTGTAGATAGTTGTTTAAGAATGTGCACACTGATTACAATTATACTTGGGACTTAGGGATAGCTTGTTGAATAAAAAAAATTGACACCTGTGAAATGTGTACCATTACGTACTTATGGTAGCGTCCATTGCAACTAGTTCTTACTTCTTAACACACACACACATATATTATTGCTTTGGAGTAGTAGGCCGGTTTTTATGTATTTAATCGGACATCATCAGTTAGAAAATGCTTAAAAATTTATTGGACCCTGCCTTCGCAAGAAAATGAGATTGAGTCATTTGTCAACTTTCATTTTTGATCGAAACTTTATTCGAATAAAGACCTACAAATTTAATGAGTAAAAGAAATTTGTTTTGGAATATTGTATATATATACGATATACGATTGTAATTTGTAATCATTCAACGATATAAAAATATGTGTCTATTGTATACAATCACCAGTTGAAAAGTTAAAGAAAATATTATAGCTCGTGGCTTTGTGTTTGGAAGAAACTGAGTCACTATGCTCCGCTCATTTCACTTAATTCTTTGCAAACTGAAAAGGTGAATTAGTCGTTGTATATTATTTATAGTCATGTGATAGTATACTAAGATTAGTGTCTAAATCTAAAGGAATGTTGACGTGGCTTATGAAAAAATTAACTTCCATCGTGTTTCTTTCTTTACAAAGGAAGGCTGCGTTCCAACTGAATATTTATTGTAGCACAGAACAATCATCTGGGAAGGCCAAACGGCCTATATCTAACAGTGGGATTGTTTTTAAATTAATTGAGATTAAGATGTGTACGTATTTCTCTTCTAAAGTTGGGGCCTGAGTTAATACTCAATACGCAACACAAATTGCTACATGATTGTAATAGAAGAACTAGAACGAATATACATGTGAACTCTTTGCATGAAAGCCCTGATAATATTATTATAGACGCTCTACACTACTATTATAGCAGGTTTTTGTAACGTTAAACAAAAAACCAAAACTTATTCGGGTGGCCTTTCACCCACCTTTCGGAGCAGATTGGAAATGTTCCTCCTGAATAATGGCATTGCAGTAGAAGATGGCATACCGTGTAGGGCAAATCTACTGACGGAAGAAAAGCACAATTCCCAAACAAAGTGAAGGCAAAACTTTCTCCTCGTCTAATTTTTATATGTCTATTATTCTATGATGATAAGTTATGAATTGATGTCAATAATTTTGAATTCATTGCTGTAAACTATTCATTTCTTTGGATTTAATAATAATTACTCCTATCACAACACAACAATAGACATGTTTAATGTTTCCAGCTTTAAGAATTTAAAGCCAGGTATTACAATAAAACGTAACATCAACAGAGTTACGGCATGCGATACATTATGCATTAACATGATACCATTTATAACATTGTTTACACACACTTTAAGACAAGCTTTGTACTTGAAACAAAACGCGCAATCATCTAGCGATTTCTTATCAATTCGCATTAAGTTTTAGTTTATAGTTAATAGCTTCGCAAAACCTTACAATTCAAATACAATCTCACATCATGTTTCGTGTAAACGTAAGTACACATTATTATTTAATATAATAAGATCAGTACAATAATTTCTCAACTTCTGGCGAGAAGACATATTTTATGTTTCTTATGAATTAGTTACAGTAACGACTGAAGAACTAACAAAAGTGTAAATTAAACTTGCCTAGCCTTAACCTTAAATATTTATATTATATAATGATACATATGCATAGATTAAGGTTTAAACTTAACTTGATAATAATATTTTATGCACTGTTGTCTTGAACGTGGAAAGCTCTTTATTCAAGTACGACTTGAATTCTCATTGTAAATGTAATTCCCAAGCAAATCTCAACTTCACCTGTAAAATATTTGTGCATTAAGTAAAAGAGAGTAGAGTGAAACGTGATTAGTACATCTCTTTAACCTTCACATATTATTAAGAGTAGTTTGGAAGAATGAGCGTACAACTTAAAAATGTGTGCAGAAGTATTTCAAAACTTTCTTAGCTCCTCAAAAGACTTTCTCGACTTTCCAAAATTACGTGTAAACGGGTTTGAATACAGCGAAAGTCTTAATGTCATGTATACTTAGGTATCATCATTCAGAATCAAAAATCCATTTCAAGTAAACTGTTACACGTTTCGGTTTGTAAATGGTAGCTTAGAAAATGAAGCAAAAAAATGAGCACGATGTGAATTTACATAAAACAGAAATATATATCACAGAACTGTATAGGGAATGAATTGAGAATATATTTTAATATGAATGTTGTGTAATATGGATTCTTTAATTAAAGACTATTTACAATAAGTTCTAACTTTCTAGTTTACTTCCCTAATGTTGAATGTGTAAAATGTAATGATAAACATATTGTGAAGGAAAATTGAATTGGTTAAATTTTTTAAATATTCATACGAGGTTGAGAATTTTTGGTATAACAATAATACATTGTATGTGATTACAGAAGATGACGATAATGAGAAAATGTCAATTTCAAAGTATCTCGGAGTGGGACTCGCGTGAACCACCAAAGATGATGAGATGATGTCACGTCTTCGGACTTTGGGGATCTCTTTGCGTCCGAATTCCTTAGTCGTGACTCAACAGAGCGTTTGTTACCTCAGAGATGGACAGCAAAGGACTTCTGTCCGATTTGATGATGGGTTCACGGCCACTGCCGGTGTGATTACTGAATGGCTGGGCACTATTTGCTGTGCCGCATGATGATATGAGTCTATGGCTGATCCCAAAGAGCTACAAAGTCATAAGTCACGTTAACAAATTAATACCTCATTAGAAGACTTACAGCGAAAGTTTAAGTTTTGTGGTGTGTGTGTGCATGTGAATCTAAAAGCAGAAACACCTATTGGACAAAGGTCAATTTGGATTGTCAAACAAGTCAAACTTAATTCAAGTTCCTAGAAACAAACCTACGAATTCGGTTTTTATTTGAAAAAGATATCTGAAGGAATCTAATGTGCATAGTGAAAGCAAACATCAACACATAAAATCAAAAGCATACAAAACAATCAGTTTCCAAAAACGGAAGTATTACATAGAAGTTGTGTATTCGGTCGTTGGAATGTCTTGGAAAGAAAAGAAAAACATAAAAAGCAGTTTTGCATCTGCTGCAGCACTCACTGGTGAGAGTGTGGGTGTGAGGGGTGCCATACCTCCTCAGCTCCCGAGTACCCTTGAAGGTAGAGACTTTTGGCTGTAACTGCCGATGCCGATTCCACATCAACTGCCGACGAAGTTGTGGGAGGGTCGACTGTCGAAATGACTCCACTGAGAGACTTGAGTGGATCCAGAATGGACGAGTACTTCTTCTCGTACTGCGGCTGGTGGCTGATGGATCCCGAGGAGTTGCTATTTTGTCTTCCTGAGGACTGATGAGCCCACATTAGTACAGTCTGTCTTGGCAATTGGCACGGATCGGAGGAACCGGAAGTGCCATTAGTATAATGAGAGAGGTAATCTGATGAGGATGACGAGGACTTGAGTTCTGATGGCTTCTTCTCAACAATGCTGACTTGCTGATGATGGTTGAGGGAGGAGTAGTTGGGTTTGTACTCGGGTGTACAATTACTGGCCGAGTTGGAAGTGTCGTAAAGACATCCCCACGTTGTGGCTGCTGCCGTGTTGTAGTCGGGGTAGTAAGGTCGATATTGAAACAGGGAGTTTTCTAAGTATCTATTCTCGAAGTTGGTGTGATAGAAGTTCTGTTGGGGAGCGTAGTCTGTGGCTGGGTGGGTGTAGTTGTTGTACAGCATGTTGCAGTTGTACGGAGGATTCGCTGTAGCAGAGTAGGTGACTGCAGCAGCCGCTGCAGCTGCTGCGGCCTGGTGGATTTGAAGCGCCGATGATGAGTCGGATGGGTGGGATGGGATGTGGTGATGAGGATGGGGGTAGTCGGGTTGAACTACAGAAGATAATTTTCTCTTGGACCTGCACCAAATGACAAAAACAAGAGATGCACACACAAATTAGTGTAGAAATTAATGATTTCTTCTCGTGGGATTAAATTGCTTTGGCTTAAAGGTTTCCGGCGTTGGTTTAGAGTTAGGTTGGTTGGATTTAGTGGTTAGCTCAAGACTAGAAGCAAAGTAGCGTAAAACAAGCACTAAATTACCTGCAAGAAGCTAAGAAATCTCTCAGTTGAGTTTTATACCTCCTAGTTTTGGGTGTGGCGTTCGTCGGGGTGATATTTGGTGTAGATGACTGAGATGAGATTGTGTCTTGATCTGAGAAGTAGGAATTGGTCAGACCAGCATCTGTTGTGTGAAGAAGTGAGGGGAGAGAAGGAAGGAGAACGTAGAAGAAGATTAGATTTTAGACTAATTTTTATGGTAATTTTTGGGAGGTCATTTTAGATTTTAGTACGCAAGCTTACCCAAGTAGGAGACTTTGAAATCCATTGTTCTCTTTCCGAGGAGATCTCTTCCTTCCTCTTCCCTAAAATTACACAAATAGTTTAAGTAAAATTCTGGTGAGTTTTATGCATAAAAATGTAAAGACTGAGATGCAGCGGCTACGAGTCACAGTGACTATGTAGTGACCACATACACAAAACTGGAAATACTTCCAGGAGGTATCATGACTTTCATATGAAAACAAATTATGACTACTGATTCGAAACTACTCCTTTTGCGGAGCCTGCAAGTTATGTATTACAGAGCAATCTATCTTGTGACCTCAAGGGATGATTTACTCTCCCATTTATGTGTTAATTGTTTCCTTAAAGTAATCTTTGCGTCTTCGATCTCTGTCGGCGGGTCTTTCTGCAAGTCTGAGAAATCTTTTAGGGTGATTCTACCTGAGAATAGACGTTTAAGAGAGAACATAATATCGCTGCTACTAAATTACATTTAAATAAGCAACCAGCAACCGAACCTATCTTTCTTCCAGGTAGATTTTAGTTTTTAGAGAGTGAAACCAGATTCTTTCTTTCGGAGTGGGCATAATAATATTCCCTTTGACAATAAATTGTTTGACCACCACCCAAGGGCAATAACAACAACGTAACGATGCTCAGCAGCCACACCGAACAGACTGGGCATTATTACTACTGCAGCAAACCGCCCGTAATATACTGAGGAAAGACACACGGACTGCAACTGGTCACTGCTAGTCTCTAAATTACAAAAGTACAAGAACAACTACATCTAAGAATCTTATACATTACAAATTATGTCAATAAATCTTCCTTAGGGTTCACGAATAATTTATTTCTTCGCCAGGCTGTTCATCCAATTCGAGAAGACTGGACTTGTGGTCATACAACAGTAAGTCTGTGCCTTTTGGAGCTGCGTTATTTTTTAGGCTTGTGTTTTAGTGTTTTCACCCAGCTTACAAATTACAAAGTGAATTCTTTTCTTGTGTCTTGTAGACTGTAGAATGTGTCTCTTTTAATGCTGGTGGTCTCGCGTAAGTAAGTCAAAGACAGTGAGTCTCAAGTATTAATGGACTCCTTACATTTCCTTCTAACAAATTAAGTGATTTATCATTTATATGAGTCACTAGTCACTGCCAACGAATTACGTTTGATTCATCTTCATCCAGTGTAATAATAATTATTGTTTGGAGAATTCGTAATTGTCCGTGTAGAAAGTAAACTTACATCAATGGCCTATGGGTACTTATGATGAAATCAGGTTTGGAATTTTTATACACCAGACGCGAGCTTGTTTGTAGCCATTGCCATTGCTCTTCTTTAGTTTGTAGACGGTAGGCTATTAAGCCTGATGCACCAGTTTTGAGTACTGCAAATAAATTGCATGTAATTTAGTACGAGTTACACGTAAATCTTTAAATATTCAAACTTACATTCTTGATGAGCAGAAGCGACATAAGCAAGGTCATCAAAGTGGACTAGGTCATAACCTCCCATGTGCGTCATTTCTGAATCCGCATAGCCGAATAGCATCTTCCCTCTGGAAAGCATTTCAGAAGTTTAAAACCCAGAAGAATGTTTTGTTTATGAGTAAACCAATAAATTAGCTGTGGCTAACTCATCTCCAGCATCTTAGGAATCTCAACGTATCACTTTGATACAATGAAGCTACTTTTTAACCCACTTGAACTTGAAAAATTCCATATCATTCCCCTTTATGTTCACATGCTACATACCTCTGATCCATAGACACCAGACTGAGGTCTAATTTATGTTTGCTCTTGAACATAACTTCTTTCTGCGGTACTTCAAGTAAACTAGGAGGGCCGAATGGGGTGCACAGTGCAAACAGAGCCAACGGTGGATCCTCCGATTTTCTGTTTTGTCCATGGAGAACTTTTATTCTGCCACGAATGTCCAGTCTCTGTGTGTTAAATGAAGACATACTTTTAGTTTACTAAACATTGACACACGACAAATCAAATCAACAAGATTTACATAAAAGTGAAAACGCATTTGACGATTCCATTCGTGTTATCCAACACAGTTTAACAAAAGGATGCGAGTAGATTTCGAAAAATAATATATTTAGTTCATCCATTCGCATGTAAACGTGTGTACACGTGGTTGATATGTTTCTACTTGCTCTGCTATTCATGGACATAATTTACAACCCTAATCTGAATTTCCTCATTGCATATTCCCTGGAGCCAACGACGAACGAAAGGAAGAATAGTCTTTAATTTATTTCGAGCTCAGGTTGGCTCGGCCAGCAAGTTGAGTCTTGTGAGAGAGAAGTAATTTTCTTTGTGTATAAAAGAGGTTTCATTATTCAGAAGCAATTTCACAAAAAGGAACCTACAAATCTTTGGTCAAACAACGAAGCACACACATTTTATGACAGGCAAGAGGTAGCGAGGAGGGAGGTACGCTAGACACTACGAAAAAGTCTTTGCCTTCCTTTTAAACCACCAACACCATCACCACATTGAAGAGTACTACACACAACACATAAATGAATTTACTTTACTTGTCTACTGTCCACTACTGCTGCTGCTACTGCTACTACACTTTTCTCCTTTAGTCTCTCTAATGCTCTTCCATCCATTGTTGTTACTTAACAAAAGAAAGATTACTTTCCTTCGGGTAAAGGAAGAAGAAGGAAGTGTAGAGCATTCAAAATTGAGCTTATTATTGCCGAGAAAGCTGGGATATTATTATGATTATACATTCTCAAGTATTTATATGCTGAGTGAGTGAGTGTATTACTTTCCCCAGTTGTTTCTTTGGAGGAATTAGCATTTGAAACTTTTCCAAGAAAGAGACTGCGACATTTAGAATAGGGGTGATACATCTTTGGAGAGTTTTGTGTGTGCAACCGGATAGGTTGATAAGCGCTGGTTGGTCGTATCTCGTTATGCAATCTGGTTATAATTCACAAGAGAAAGTGAAGGTCTTTCTTGGGTGCAGGTTTCATTTCTTAGAGTGTGACATCCCATCGGTCTCCGGTGAGGCGATATGCGAGTGCATGCATGTATATACATATATACTAAGCTATATATAGGTAAGGTAGTAAGGTGGTGGTGGTCAGGGCGAAGGAAGGAATGGCGTGTGCCAGTTTGATCTGCGTATGTTCTTAATAGAAAGAGAAAGCAGTGTTCGGCTTTTATCTAACAATGAGTATTAAGGGGATCTGAAATCACGCAACAAGACGGATAGTCCTCCTTATGCTCCTTTACAGGATAAAATATTGTGTCCAGAGAACACGGCTTCTGGGACGGACGCACTGAGGAAGAACTCAAGGTGCTTTCCTTCTCGACTGGACTCACTCTTTCGAAACTAATCACTCTCTCTCTCTCTCTCGGCTTTACAGTATATATGGATTAAAAGTAATTCATCTCACTCGTCGGAGCTCTCCTGGTGGAAAAAAGTTATTTCAAATGGTTCCTTTAGCTTCTTAGCTCTCCCCTTCACCAAGGAACTTATCTCTCTCTCTCTCCACTCCTCTCAGCCATCTTAGAATTAAAGTCAGTCTTGTGTGGATAACACTAAAGTACTTTCCCCTGCTAAGCTCCACACAGAGAGAGACTTTCTTATCTTTGTGCATATCTCCTGGCATCATAAAAGCTTGTGCTACTGTGTGTGTAGGCTAAGAAATTATCTTCATGAGTGTAAAATCAATGCGAGCTAATTACAGGCAAAGTCGGAGTCAGATTGAGTCGATATGTGGAGGCTAGGGAGTCTGTCCAGAAGTAGTGCGGAGCTGGCTGCGCGTGATTATCTTCCGGTTTTACTGTGTGGGGCAGACAATCAACCCGTTCTTCCTGGTGATTCAGTCCCGAAATACTGAAATACCAGGTGTTCTACCTTTCCTTCCATCCCCTGCAACGAACAGGCCTCTGCATATATATATATATGTAAGCTACCTAATGTGGTTAAGTACGAGAAAGCTCATAACTTCCTAATGAACCACCAAGCAGTTTATGGGTGGGAAGGTATACCGATGTTTGCGAACTTTATCTAATATTCAATCAGGAATGTGGATAAGTTCCTGAAGGCATACTTTGCAGTTTTAAATGGTAAACATAATAATCAAATTTCATACTAACAGCTTGCCAAGTCTCAGCTCTGAGTTTTAACGACTGCGGACTGCATTTAAAACTATTTACATATAAGAATCAGATTCGGGGAAAGCAGGACTTGGTGAGCTAAGGTTTCTCTCTACAGCTGCAATGCGATAGATGGACTGCATAGAATTTTGTATGATCGATTACTGATCAGATAAGAACAAATCGATTGTAATAATAACTGCTTTGAAATGGCTTTTTGAAAGGTGCGATATATGAGGCTGTCTACTTGTAACTGTAACGGGTTGTGATGAGAGTGTCTGAGAGACCTTTAGTAAAATGGCTACTACAGTTCTGCGAATCCATATGGAACTATGGAGTATGGAGTTCTGAAGTTCCAAGAAACTAAACTGCGAGTTTCAGCTCAGGTCTGAAATTGAACTGTAATTAAGATTCAGGCCATTAAATTCCCGTGTGGACACAGATCATTGAAGGTTGCAGGTATTAAACGAGAACTTGCATATAAATATTGTGTGTGTGTGTGTCAATTTACAGGTACTCAAATGCACAGAGGCCATATACGAAGTGGACGCAAACAATACTCACTCTCTGTAGCTGTAGGAGAAATGCAATTAAGAAATGAAATGGAAATGAGTTCTTAGTGAGAAATTAAATGCAGTATATATGAAGCGGAAAATTTATGGGATTTATGGAATAAAGGACGAGGAGTAAGTTTCCGTCTGGGGACACCGAGGAAAGCGATGGAGAGAAAAGGAAAGACGTTGTTAAACCCATTTAGAAATCGATCGAGTTCATAAACTGCCTCAAATCAAAGTTGAAGAAATGACTGCCGCAGTTGTAAATGCAAATGAGCCATATCATACTTTCCTATCTGTTAAAAAGTTAATATGAATGGTTGGACTTGTAGGAGAGAGAGAGAGAGAGAGAGAGAGCGTTGTGAGTTTCACGTGTATAAACTAAACGAGGTCGTTTCGAGAGAGACTTTTCGGACTAAATGTGTTTTGTGTACCACCAACCACCAAATTTTGACTGGACTGCTGTGCCTGGAATGAAACTGGATATATAGTGGAAATTATTACATTATTATGAGTGACTCACGGGTCAGTATGAAATGAAGGAAAGGTAATAAAGTGTATCTCTCTGGGAGCTGGTTGAAAATAACACAGCTACAGAGTTGATGTATGAACTATACGAGGAATTGAGAGATGGATGCAATATGCAATATAATATGAAACTTAAGGGAGTTGTTTCCAGTTGGTTTCCAGTTGTTTTAGAGGACTTTGAAAGTATTTGCAGAGTTGGGAATAATATTACACACGGTAATCATTCAATTTAATCGCTCTCGTTTCTCTCTCTCTCTCTCTGTGAAATGATGTGTACTGCGATTAATACCTGGCGAAATTTGTTTAGAAAACTAAGTGTGGTGCAAATGAGGGAGAAAGACTGGGGAATTCGAGCAAGAAATCTTAATGTTGATTTAGACCCGTGTAATGAAAATAATTATAGGGTGAGGACCTACTTTGGCTTGTGGACAGGGTGGACTTATATATTGTTAATGTAGAGGTGAGTAGTAGTGAGTAGGTGTGGGTGATTAGCACCACATGGATTTCGGACGTAGGAAAGAAATTACAAAGTAGAGGGTCACTTTAGGATGATGATGATGATGGTGATGGCTTTAGCTTGAGGAAGGAATGTTCCAGGTTGATATGAATGATATGGAGATTCAAAGAATTTGGAGCGGTTCAGGAACAATGAGAAGTAAGTGAGTGGAAGAATGTGTTGAATGGTATTTAAGACTGAAAGGGTCTTGTGGAGTTGACTTACCAAAAATCCGGAAGTGTTATCGAGGAGACATCGAAATCGGACGGTGAAGGATCTCTCAAGGAAGTGGCAGTGTTCAGGCGTGTGGATAATTTCCTGGAGAGAAATCCCAGAGAGCTCCCCAGGACAAAATGCGTTCCACATTAGTTGTCTTTGTAACTCCTCACGGTCTTCGGAATGGACTAGCTCGTATACAGATTGGTGAACTATATCCGACTGAAATAAATGCACCAATCCCATTAGTACACTCTTAAGCAACTAAATATTGTAACTACATTGTCAGTTACATTGTTATTACCTGATGGAATCCCAAATAACTTTCGATGCTGTGGGTTGCGAAAAATACTTCACCATCACAGGTTAAAATGAGAAGAAACCCGTTCAGGGCCTGAAAACGAATCAATCCAATAATTATAAATTACTCGGGACAATGTTACTCATCCTGGGAATTGTAGAATAATATACTTGTCACTAATAAAGGCAACCTACCACTTTATGAACAAAGTTTAAACGATATATATTATTGTGTTCACATGATTCTTAAAAGGTGTACGCGTAGGACTTAAGTCTGTTGTGTAGAGTTGAGATGAGAGAGAGAGAGATGATGATAAACTTATAAAAGTGCCCAGATCATAACTCCTCCGTAGGAGGTGAAATGTTGTGAACGGTGTAATAAAGTTGAGGAGACTGTTTAAATTCGAAAATACTCATAATTTTGTCAGCACACAGCACTCCGAGGTTAGAGATCCCCGCTGGTGCCTTCAACTCGGACGCGTTCAACATTCAACAATTCAACTCATATCGTCGTATCATATGTTCAATCACCAGTTAATCTTGGCTAACCATCTCTTCTTATCTCATTCACTGCCTTGATGATTTTATTTATCGCTCGGTCAGACTTGTGATTTCAAACAGACGAGAACTGTGAAATTTCAAAGTTTGCAAAGTAGAAATTGAAGCTTGAACAATAGAACTTAAGAACAGATAACATGTCTCGGAAACATCCAGATTTCAGAAGAAATAGACCTGTATAAATAAATAGAATACTTCTTTAAAACAAAAGAATAAAAAGTATGGACTTTCTGATTCTGAAACTAAACTCACAGAGAGTCAGGAGAGGTGCATTTCATAGGACCAACGAACGAATGGATATTTCACTTGATTGTTGTACAGAGAGTTGTGTCCATTACAAAATGATTACCTTCCTTTGGAAGAAGGAACCTTGCTTTCTTGGATAATGTGTAACGATAATGTGTGAGTGTAGCATTGGTGGTGGTGCAGTGAGGAATAATATGCACAAAAAAGGCCCTCTGCATGACACCTGATTTATCGAGCGAATTTGTTACTGCCACATAAGCTCATTACTCACTTGCAGCAGCGGCTGCTGATCCTCAAACTCCTCGTCCTCTCTCTCCTGTAAAGGTCCCTTTATAAATAACCTTCGTCTCAAGTTTACCTCAAATGAAATCCAAATCCAACTCTTTGGTACTTAAGTACAAACCCAAGAACAACAGGTTTGTAGTTGATCGTACCCTACTAATTATTGTTTCTGGGTTTTCATGGCTTTGAATTAACATTCATTTCTCTCATTGTACTTTTACACGTAATTGCTTAGAATAGTTTCTGTCGTAAGCATATACAATTTCTACGTAAAGAATATTGTGAACTTTTCTATGAACTAAGTGAAACTTAGTTAACAAAATGCTGTCTGATAGGATTTAGTAATCTGTAGATTTCTGTCTACATCAACCTTCTAATAAAATCACCAGAGCTAATTTCTGGGGGAGGAAATGACGAGCACGCGATTTCGGATGAAAGTGAAAGGGAGATGAGAAAAGTTTGTAAGCCTTGGCGAGTCCTCCTGACAAAGAAAATGTATTTGGAATTCATGAACTAATCCTCAAGGAAAAAGTCCTTCTTGTCTTGTGAAACAACTTTTACTTTATTTCTCTGTGGGAATACGACGGACACATTCTTCAATTCCATTCTTCTTCTTCTCTACAGTTAAGTTGTGTTAATTCTCACAACACTATGTGTCACTATGTGTGACCATTTGGATTAAAATATTGTGATAGCAGGAAACACTTTGTGTGTGTGTATAATACCTGTACACTTCTATGCAGAAATAAAACAAGTAGGAAAGGAGGTGCCTTGTTAAGGCCGGTCCAACAAGCCCAATTGTAGATACAGCAGTACAGTTGAGTGGGAGAGAGAAAGCGAGGAATAATAAGTCCTTCTCTAATAGCCTATCGACATGCAAGGACCGAAAAAGTAAGTTTAATTGAAAAATTACATTTGTCTAATTTAATTAGGGTAGCTCGGGTCTTTCTTGTTAGGAGAAGTAGCAGTGGCAGTCCTGTGTAGCAAATTAATGGCACAAGTGTGCCTTTGTGCTCGCAGTCTACTTGGGACGTTGTAATGAATGCGGAAGGAAGGATGAATAAGTACGGCGGATGTTCCATAAGTAAATAGATTGTTTACTCGGGTGGTCCATTATTTTATTTTATACTCTCTCTCTCTCGTAGTTTACTTACTCAAGTATACGGATGAATTTAATTGAGTTGGTAATTAACGAACCTGGAGGAAGAATTCTCCATCCAAGGGTGTGTGATCGTATGCTATTAGCTCTCCTCGCCTTCCGTTGTAGTCACTCCCATCATCTTTCTCACGAACCATAGACACTGAAACAAAAGAGATAATGAGAAAACTTTGGCAAAAACTATTGTTTTTCATATTATTAATTTCATCTCTCTCTGAGAACAATCACACACACACACACACACAATAATAATTCTAGTGAAAGCTGCAAGGAAAAGCGACCTCCTCGTTCTCGCATAGAATATCATCACATCAAGCAAATAATAAGAGAGGAAAAATGTTTTTCTACATTTCTAGATTCTAGACGAGGAGAAAGCAATCTGGGTTTGTTTTGGAGGAGTGTCTTGAAGTCTTGATACACTCTTAATCTTGCGTTGATGCATTTTTCTCGTTTGATAGAAAAGAAGTGAACGATACGCTTACACCCACACGACCCGGGTTCTTTCTTCTTTCCCTGTGAGGATTTTTGAGGGTTAGCAGAAGGGCAGTTTTTGATAGTGTTACTGTTGGCGGTGTGGATTTGTGGATGTGGAATAAGTAGGGTTGTTATCCTACTCACATTCACATTGCTTTCTCATGATGTGCCTCAAGGTGAGCAGAGTTTATGAAAGATCGACACTACTGACACTACCAGTCAATATCACGTAAGCCATACTGTGCTCCTGGATTTTCTATATTGGAACATTACGGGAAGGAAAAAGAAGGAAAGGAAACCCGTTCGTTTCATTTCATTTAATCCGACACAAAACAAAATCATATTGTTCTGAGTGACTGAGTCACAGAGAGAGAGGAAAAAGAGAATGTGTGAGGGTGGTGGTGATATATGAAGGAACGGAATACCCAGAGAACAATTTGACTGAAAGAAGAACACGGGTAGAATAAAAGAATGCATATACACACCCTGAAATCGATGAACAATAAATTTTATCTTGGATCTAACGGGGTATGTATGTATGGGAGACGCTTGCTTTGCACGTGTGCCGCTCAGCTCCATACTTTCCTTTTCGTAATAGAGAAAACATTAACGAGTAATTAACGGATATATTCTGTAAGTGAATTGTTCCAGGGGATATTTATTCTCTGTAAGCGAAAGGGAATTATATACGAGCGACCGTATACATACGTACGAGTCCAGAGAAAAATAGGGGAATGAATGAAATCAACTTTGTGAAAGTAGCAAAAGCCAAAACCATAAGGTACAATAATAATCTTGGGCAGAGGTACAGAAACTCAAGTTTACACACATTTAGTAAAGCAAATGCAATCCTGTTCTGCACTGCTACGAAATAAAGGAGTACAGACAGAAATTTTACACTTATTACACGTTACTTTGTGTTACATATTGTATATAATACGTGTGTGTGTGTATGTGTAGTCTCAGAATGCTTAATCAATCCGTGGGGTACTAAGTAAACTAACTTAACCTGAACAGGGAAAGAATGGAAGGTATCATGAGGCTTTGTGCACGACGCATCAGACATTTATCATTTTCCCAGTGTGCGTATCTATTTTTCCCCTTCTTCCGAAGAAGTGAATGTGAAGGTAAAGGAATAAGGTTGAGGTGTAATGAATTCATTGTGAAAGGGTTGATGTTGAGTCGGCTGATAGTGAAGGGTGTTTTGTGTTCCTTATTGTTCGATTTAATAGCTCGTGGAATCCAATGATATTATAGTAATTAACTAATCCGTCATTCTGCTGATCCTCTAATCCATCGTCCACTGCCCTGACACACACAACACACACACACAACCTGAGGATCGGGTGAAATTAACCAATACGGATTTGGTCGGAGCTTATGTTTATAATGAGCTTAGCTTTGAGGGCCATACTTCTGTAGTAATTTATTTACTTGGAACTTGGAAGGTAGGTAGGTAGGTAGGTGTAAGTATAACCGAGTTCATTAAGAAGGTTGGTAGTTGGTGCTCCAGTTGTGTGTGGATAAAAATGTTATGGATAAAAGTAATAGGAGGAAGGAAGGAAGGATCCCTCTGGATGGAAGCCCCGTTTATTTATGGCAGGGTGGTTGTCAACCAGTTAATGTGAATGCACATCTCATAAATCTTTTACAAGTCGAATGTGGAACTTTTCTTTGTGCTTCACTACTTATTCGGAGTTAATTAAGCTGAGCGGAGTTGCAATGAATAAACTAGTTTAGTGGTTTTGTTAATTGGGATTCTCCAGTTTTAAGTTAATTGAGTCAATTAAGTCCACGTGGATTTTTGTGCATGTAAATTGCAGCATATTGCTTAAGAATTTCCCCACTAATTAGGATTGTATGGATTGGAAAGATGTCTTAATATTATACAAAAGGTACGAAAATAGGTGGAAATGAATTTTCCATACATGCGAAAAATGCAAAATAGATTGCTAGAAAGTAAAAGTAGCATTTAAAGTGTCCTCAGCAAGTAACAATGAGTTGGTGAATGTATATTGCTACAAGTAGTAAAAGCAGCAGTGGCAGTTTGTGTGTGTGTGTGACATTCAAAAGCAAAAGTGGTTATCGTGAACCCCTACGGTCAACTACAATGACAATTCAGACGTAATATTTACGTGTGTGTCACGCAATCCTCCCGTCAATAGTCTTATGATTAATGAGCTCATAAACTACTTGAGTAGCGAGAGTCCAAGTCCCATTGCCACTTACATGTCTGATTAGCCCTTTCGTTTTTTCCTAGTCACCTTCTCCCATAATACCACACACTCCGAGTGAAGCAATGCATGCAGAATATATCTGATGTGATGTGTCACACCCACCCACCCATCAATCCCAAAATCTCTGAGATTTCTTTCCCTTTTTTGACACCTTAATTTCATCATCAAGGGATTTAGCTCATTGTCACCTGCACTCCCACCTTCATTTCACGTGTTGGGCAATTTGATCCCTTTCATTTCAATTAATCAATTACACTCACACTACACACACAGCTTGGTGGTGAACATCTCACTCGTTCATCAAAACAAAATAACCTCCAGAGAAAGGGCGTGCAACCCTAAATATTTGGATATTTGTAGGATGAATCATTCATGCGTGTAATTCACCTTGGAGGTAACGGATACCATGTAAAGATCAGGAATGACAAGAGCGATGAATAAATGAGCAATATTTGATAATCAAATAATCAATTCATTCATGGATAGCTCGAGACTCGAGACTATTGTGAATAATTAATGGAGCAGTCAATTATTATCAAAGTAGCGATCTGCATGCAAAGAGCAGAAGCAACAGAGTAAAAGTAAACATGGGAAATATTTGGATGGTTAATTTTCGTGGTATTTGGGCAGTTTTAAGAACAACACGGCCACTCGAGAGCCGAGCAACTTGTTGACCATTACGCATTAGCGTTTAAAGAGGTAATAGAAGCTTTACACATACTCCCAGCCAAAATTACTTGCAAGTAGAAATAGAACACGCAAACTAAATCATCTCACGTGACAAATATTCTATCCAAATCAGTAGCAACAGGCTTATTGTGCATGTTACGATACGTTAATAATAATTTCCGTATCGTGCAAGTCACTTATGTTCATGAAGACGACTTGGTCGAAGTGTAGGTTGCATATATATAAAGGTTGTGTAGAATTGTAGACCATAGTGTATTGCATTGGATTTGGTGTATTATGAGGAGACTATGGCCAATTTTAACTTAATTTGTTGTGGTGATGATGATAATGGTCTTTCCCTGTGTGACTTAACTTGTTGTGGGGTGCGAAACAAACTTACATCACTCAGAGAACCTCACAGATTCACGGAAATTCCCAGGATGATGAGCAAATGAGTCTTAGAGCTGCATTTTACCAAAACGACTTGAATAAATCAATGTTGATAGTGATAACAACCTTGTGTAAGTTTACTTGCTTCCCACTTATAGTTGTCTCTATCCTAACTTCATATGAGACTCTTGCAGGATTTTTAAATGTTCATTGTTCATTGTATTCTTCTCGCCAATTATTAATGTACAGCTAAGTTCACACTCTTTCTTGTGTTATGTTATGGGTCCATCAATATTTTCCCAAAGATTTGAAACACTGGGGAAGTTGATTAATGAGTTGCAAGCAAGTATCTCTCTCTCTCACACACACTTGCCATTCTTGTTAGAAATTGCTGAACATTAAATAATATATCCTGGTTGCACAGACTGAAGTATAATGTCTAATATTCTTTTAAAATCCTCGAGACTTATGGGCACATTTAATGTGTGAGAAGACCTGCGCTTTAGAAAGTATTCTTGACAAGTAATTAACAATTTGAGGCGTAGGTGTTAAGTTCATAGGTCACATTATCCACATCGACTGGCATTTTTTTGAGCACTTTTATGCGAAGATAAAGTGCTTAAGCCCCAATCCATTTATTGCGATATCAATCGCAGAGAGTCACAACTCATAACACAGCCCCCAAGACTTAAAATTGTTATGAGGTTTTTCTCATACGGTCTACTTTCAACTTTGATAATTCATTTCACACGGTTTTCGATGTGAGTTTACCCCCTTCAGTGTGTGTGTGTGTGTGTGTATAATCGTCTGCGAGGTACAAAGTTGGCAGACCCATGGAATGGACATTTGGACATATATAATACACACACACAGAGATTTTGCGCTTTAACACAGGAAGAAGTTTAAAAATGTAACCTTCACAAATGTAGAAAATTATTTTAGTGCATTTACATTGCAGATGAGGTACGTAGGTTACATTTAGAAAATTGACTTAGGAAGTATATAAGGAAGACATCATCATCACCATAATAATAATACAATATCATCTCACAGCCTAACTTGCAACTTGGTGAAGGAAAAGAAGATGTGTTCTTCTTCTTCATATTGTGTCTCAGAATGATCTTACAGGAGAAAGATGATAATATGCACAATCCCACACGATTGTGGCAACTAACAATAAGACTAAGTGCATTGTATTGTGAGAGACTCTTCGCATTGTTCTTTCCTACTACATACTACTATTACTATTGAGATTGACTGCACACACACAAGTATAGTCTGAGTTTAAGTAACTTTTTTAGAGCTGGCCAATAACAAATCAACGCAGTAATAGACCCATCATGAGCTCGCCCCATTGCGCATAAATAAACAGAGCCAGGTCGTAAAGAAGGGAATCCTTGGGTAAAAATGTCAAGAGGATAATAGATGCGCCCATAGAAGTCATCGTAAATAAGTGTCTGGATAAATACGAATTTTTTCGATTCATCTCCTCAACACGGATCATCAGCAGAGTGAGCGAACAATTTTACAACATTATCATTTCACTTCATATCATCATCATCATCATAATCATATGAATAAAATCATACTCCATCCTTTTACGATTTCCTCTTTGAACTTGTTTTCTCCCTGAACCTCTCTTCATTTTGTGTGTGTGTCTCAAAGTCTCAAAGATAAAGAATGAAAGTTTGTGGATCTTTCCTCGCGTGAGTTGAATGCTGAGCTGGAAATCTGCGGGTGACAAAACCAACAAGACAGCCACAGAGAGATGAGAGCCTCTCTCTACAAGACAAGACAATGTCTGTCTGTCTGTCTGTCTACTCCAATCAGTGTAATAATAATAACAACATTATGGAGAAGAGAGACTCATACTATATTACTATTGTTTGAAGTAGATGAGTTTTTATGAGACATTCAAATTTCAAATGGAGACTCACAAGCTAATCCTCACTGATGGAAATGGGAGTTAATTCTCATGCCACCTAGTAGTTTTGTGTATGTATTATTTGTAAATTATAGCGTGGTCTT
>JAQGAD010001495.1:0-19146 GCA_034696625.1 Isotomurus palustris | reverse complement strand
TAACAAAATTCAATTACAATTTTAGCCTTATGAGGATCGAAAGAATGCTTCTTGTGATTGTAATAGATGTCAATTTCATAAAGTACCTATAACTAGTTTTATTGGAGAGTTAAAAACATTACATGTTACAATGTTAGAAGGTATTAAGGAATTCAGAAAACTCGAAATCTCGGTCTTGGCAAAGATAAGATAAAGATCAAAGCTTCCAGTATCAGCTGAATGCAGATAAGGAGAGTGTGCGACAAAACGAAGTTTTGGTAAGATCGGGAAATAAGGAGACACTGCACAGTAAAGGAGAACAAAACAGTATGCATCTCGTGTGTTATCGTTTCTGATTCTTCTTCATTATCAACATTTAATGTTAATGAGCTTTGCACGAGTGAATGATTGAAGATTACAAATTATGCTATTAATAAGAACATGCATCAATAGTCCGTACAAGAAGTGGTCATTGTCATTTTTCGTCCTTCTAATCATAAATTGTGATGAGACTTAATGCAACTTGCGACTGGTAGTGCACATTCAACTGATAGCATCTGATATTCTGATTTCCTGGCCATGGTCTGCGTGTATTAACAACTGAACTTGAAAGCTGTAGTGTAGTTCATGCCTGTATACAATGAAATCACCAATATTGGAAATTGGAATCTCAGGAGCAAATCTAACATGCAGTGCATCTAAAAATGTTCAAATTGTATTAACAAAGCTGATTGATTGATGAGCATTTTGACGCGAAAAACACAAGGCTATAAGCAACAATGAACAGGTTTTGCAATCATTAAAACTCCCCAAATCAAAGCACTCATGAGCATTGCCGTTTTGTAGGAACGCATGAAAACTCGGGGATGACAAAAACCGAATGATTTAACGTCTGACAAACTGCTTCCAGGGTCAAGGTAGAAAGAAACAGCAGTTAAAGTCAGTTTTGGTTAATTAGGCAGTTCGTGGTTGAGACATCCATTCATTCAGTGTTGTACACAACTAGATGAATGACTCGACAGAAGTGATCTTTGTTTAGGGGAAGCTATGTGAGTTAGCTCTTCCTTCTTTTATTAAGATGATGATTGCATTACCATAAGCACATGGTTAAGTCTAGGTCAGGTCTCGAGTGCGGACACTAACGATGATATTGAGCAAGACAAGACAGTTGAACAGTTGAACATGACCGATGGATGAGAAATTGGCCGTATGTCTGTCTTGAAGACTCCTGCTGCAGTTGAATAGCATTGAGCGTGGCAGCAATCATGATTTGTCATTTTTTATTCAGACTCACTCGAATCTAACAATGCCACGAGTAGGTGACTATCAACAATTAATTTAGGGATAGTGCAAAACCACCCTGCGCTTTGATGATCACTGTGGAATGATTGCCTTCTCCATTTGTTACTCATTTTTTGTTACTTTAACTCGAAACTAGGAAGTGTATGCAATATAATATGTACAAGTCTATAGAGTATCTTTGTGCGCGTAGTTTTTGCAAATCCTCAAGACTGAAGATTAGCGAATCTCTGCTTTACTCCCACCCACCAACAGCGTTTTTGCATTTCCAATTTCCAGACCCCATCTCGACCAGAAACCTTTTCGTATATAAGGACCTCCAATTCCAACTCAGGACATATTCAGCTCTCACTTCCAATTCCAACAACTTCAACCAACTTTCGTGATTTATCACACCAACCAAACCTCATTCAACATGAACTCCGTAAGCCCTCGAAACACCATACATTTTCGGATTTTCGAATTCTCCATCGAATTTGGCTAAATAACAATTTTCCTCTCTTCTGTTACAGTTCGTCTTTGTCGCTCTCCTCGCCACCGTCGCTGTTGCCAGCGCTGGAGTCGTTGGACCAGTTGCCTACGCTTCTCCAGTTGCCTACGCTGCTCCAGTTCTCCGAGCTGCTCCAGTTGCCTACGCTGCTCCAGTCGCCTACGCTGCCCCAGTTGTTCACGCTGCCCCAGTCCTCCGAGCTGGCCCAGTCGCTTATGCTGCTCCAGTTGTGGCTAAGGCTCCAGTCATCGCTGCTGCCCCAGCTGTTGTTGCCACCCGATCCTACCACGGATTCACTGGCCCAGTTGCCGTCGTCGGATAAATTATTCACTCGACCTGCTCAACACCTCTTCGAATTTAATGAGTGGCCCCAATAGTCATTTGTTACGTCGAACCATGAATCATTGGCGGATACCTCTTTCCAATCGGTTTTAGTTTTGATACAGTCATTTTTGTACTTTTTAATTGGAATAATAAATCGAATTTCAATCTTAAAGCTACCTGAAGTGTTGAGTTGTCTTGATATTCTCATATTCTGAAGATTCAAACCTATACGAATGAAGAAACACATTGGAGTCAGATTTCGTAGTAGTGTAACAAAAATAATACAACATTATCGTTTATTCTTCTTTCTTGTAAGATCACAGCATTGAAGTCTCATTGCACCTTTGGTAATCAATAATCATTTAAAGGGATACATAATTAACCTATTTTATATATAATCAAGTTCGATTATCCCGAGCTGGTTAGTGACTCAGGGGAGTGAAAAGTTATTTGGAAATTATTGGTCATCTTTCGTAGAGTAGCACCAGATTTGTAACTTTCCATGTGAAATACGTCGATGGACTTTCCGATGGTTAAGAAGTAGGCACTCAGCGTTTGAGATAACGAAGGTTTCAAGTCCATCTCCAACATGTCACATAAGTTGGAGTAGAGTGCACATGAGAACGTCTTGAACTGTAGGAGAGATATTACACGAAGTTCTAAAACCGTTAACAGTCAGGTGGGTTAAATATAGGATTGATTGCATACCTTATTGCTGGGAAAATTTACTACTCGTTGAAGACAGAAATCCATCGAGTCTGCAATTGAATCTCTGTAATTCTTGTCTACCATTGAAGTAAACTGCTCGGTGAATGAAGTCATCAGTTGCAAAAGTCTCGTTTCTAACAGGTCGTAGTCATTCTTGAACCATTTACGATGCTCGTACATGTTGAATATAAGTTTGGTTAGCATATCCAGGCACATAGTTTCATGTGGAAGGAGTGGAGGTTCATTTCGCCCTTCCTATTGTTTCAAACACAAGCAGATCATCAAACCGTTAAGTTCTTATTTAGTTACGAGAGAAACTGACTAATTGTAAGCTTAATACGCATCGTACTGTTTCAGCCGGGGCATTAAGAGACTTCAGCGTTCTTTGGATCAATTCCAGCGTTGATAAGAAAATGAACAACTGCTCGCCACTGTAAGCGTTACGAATGTTCCATTCGGTGGTAGTTGTCCCTTCGTGCGAGTCCTGAGGTTTATGAGTAAATATGTAATCGAAGTTCCATTCCTCCACAAACAAATGACTAGACTTTAATTGTACCTGATTTGCTTCGCTGGACGGATCTTCCACCTTTGTTTCCTTAAACATTACATTTTTGGTCAACTTCAATAATTCGAGTTTGACTATTGTGTTGCCACTGGGAAGTGATGGTGAATGCAGATCTTCGATATTCTGTAAGGATTAATTACCATCGGAATTCGAGGAAATCTGATATATTGAATGCATTAAAAAAATCCGTAACACTGCACACGGCATGCACCAACCTCAATAGTAGATGAGCCTGTGTAGTTGGTTTGTATCATTGTCTGGACCAAGGTGCTTATGAGAGTCCATTCCTCTGGAGAAAACTTGTCTTCAAGCATCCGAATGACATTGTTGAAGCATTGGACCCCCGACAGAGCGATCTGCTCGTGATCTGAATGACACGATTTGATAGAGCGATAAAATCAGTCTACAGATCGTCTTTGTCTTGGACGAGTAAATCCGTGTCTGGGCCAAAACTTACCTTGAGAAATGCACCAATTAAGCTGCTCTAGCAATTCATTAAGAATTATATCGCCCACGGTGTTGAAATGCTTGATGAAAGTGTCCGTAATTGCGAACTGCGCGTAATAGTAACAATAATACTGACTGTAATTTCCTTTATCACAAGAGCTGGCAATAGACGCATCTGGCTAGTAGTCAGAAAGAAGACGGAGAGTTGTATTCATGCATGAAGGGTAAGCTATTGCAGCACAGCAAGCAAAGTAAATGCAATCTGATTGAATGGATTTACCACAATATTCTCCTCGTGAAACTTCAGCTTGTCGAACACACGAAAGAGAATGTCGAACAGGGACTTCCACCATGTCTTTTGGAAAGATTCTCCGTAAGTTTTCACGAGTTCAAAGAACAACTGGAAAATTGAAATGATTTAATTTGCTATCTAATTATTAATTATGGCAAAATGTTCAGTCGTATGTACTCACTGATAGAGAACTAGCTTGCATAGACTCATCGTATTCATCTGCTTCGGAGTACAATACTACGAACGACAATTGATTGAACAGTGGTGACCATCCTCTCATCCAGATTTTGTCCTTTTTTGATTCAGACGGGTCAACTAGAAGCTGAGAAAATGGAATCGAATTAATTAACATGCAATAACACATATTATAAGATTCAATTATGTAGAGTACTAAAATCTTGTGGATACCTCGGGTTTGTTGTGGACAATCTTAGCTATTTTCATTAAGAGATTCATCGATTCATTTCTCATCTCTTCTGAAGGAGCTTTAAAGGTAAAGTCTTTTAAACACCGTATGACTTCTTCAAAAGAGTTTGCTAGCATTACTTCTCCGATTTCGAACATTTCTGCAATGTGGATTATTCGCAATGATACTTTTAATATCGTGATCACGCTACAGTTTTCAGTGGTAGGATTTTACCTATAATACTCCTAATGGAATCAAAAGATACTTCAGCATCAATTTCTGAACCGAGATACACATTTGTCTCCAAGATTTTGAAGATCAGTCTCCATCCAGAACGCAAAATAGATGCGTACGACTTTACTATTTTCGTTAAGGATTCCAGAAGATAGCCACGAGTTGAGCTGAACCTTTAAGAAAGGAAAAGTATCAAATTGAATCGTATCTTATTCGGTTTCATCGCGCATCCGCATCGCGTTTGAAGTTACTTACTGAGAATTCTTCAATATTGTATCAAAAACTTGCAGAAAGTGACTTTGAAATCGGAAGTTTTCGAACTTTTCCTTTTCTAAAAGGTGTACAACTAATTTGGATATTGAGTCAATAGCAAAAAACGACACGTCTTCATCTGAAGAACAAGCCAAATGGCTAAAGTAGTCTGCAAGGACCTGTAACATGAAAAGAGCTTATTATGCAACTAAATCCGTGTAAGGGGAATGTACAGGGCTGTCATAAGTGAAACACACATTTTAATAGTGACATAAAACGGATTTAAATAATACCTGCCACATCGAACACCAGTGCAAACACGGCCTATCCATGTTAACATGAGCCACTTCAAAGATTTTCTCATACACGAAGGAGCGTGGATTTTCTGGATGCGTGATTTCAATTAAGGAGACCTAAAGAGGAGTGAACTGTTATTAGAGTGGGTAACTAACCAGCAATGATTACCCCATATAAAAGTCTCAAGAGCATATCGCCATCAATTATCATCACACCTGACAAAGAGCTTTTAAGAAATCGACAATCCCAGTCCCGTCTAGTTTTGTAGACTCAGCAAATATTTTCTGAACTAGAGAGCCCATCGACTCCTTCACACTTGCCACTGTCAAAGACAAACATACTCATTATTCATTTAAAATTATAATCTAGAATCTAGTAGCCATATGATTAAACTTCTGCTCTCCCTCTAAAAGAGACATCAAACTGCGTGTGTGCGTGTGCAAGTGTGCACAATGCCAATATCACTTTAATTAGTATACTTACTGTCTAGTTTATTAGAAGAATCCCAAAAACTAGGGACAAACGATCCAGCCCACGCAGCCCATGATTTCTGTGACCCTTCTACTTGTAGGTTATTCTGAGTTAAACTTGGACTATTAGATCTGCTTGTGGACTTGGATGACCGTGAACCATAATCCCCCATCAGTTGAGCTGCTTCCAGTTGAGAAATACACTTCAGTGTATCCAACCACGAATTGCCTAAGTAGTTTCCTGCGTTTCGAAAACGAGACTTATTAATACAGTGAGGTACTTAACATTTCAATGAGTTCGACAGGTACGCAGACAAAAAAATAATATTGGTTAAGACCTTCATTAATCGCAACATTCAATAAGGTCTGAATGATATCAACATTGCGGCATTTCGTCTCTGTTGTGGTCGTTATGATAGTTTTTGTAACTCCATTTTCAGTGACAGTGGTGCTGTAAGTTTGGCTGGTGACTATCTTTGCATTTATAATCTTGCTTTTGATTTGCTGAACTGCTGCAAGACTAAACCGAGATAAGGCTTGGACAAATGCATCTCGTTCGCTCTAGGAAGTAATGCAAATGTGTGTTACATATTTGCATTTTATAATTAAGTTACATACATTTAGTTCAAGCTTTATAGATTATCTTTCGATAATTTATGTAATTGAAAAGCCTGTAACAAGTAAACTCGCTGAGACTGAGACAGAGAGAAGGTAACGGGCGAATACTTCACACGACAGATTTTACAATAATAATTTTCTCACCTTCAGGTTTAAAACAGATGCAACATGAATGCCATTCTGAATCCCTTCAAGACACACATCGGAAATTGAAGTGTCATCACATTCATTTAATAGTCCCATTAGAGCAGCAAGGACAGATTTTCCCACAATCTGTATCAACCAGACGCAATGAAATAATCATTTCATAATCAAGACTCAAGACTGCGATGTGTTTAGATGTCATTTGACCCCAATAATGATTGGAAGTTGGAAATATAATTATGTTTTATATCTTCACCAAGTTTATTTTAGCATACCTTGAATACCCTTCTTATAGAACGGACTTGCTTTTCAGAGAAAATCGAATAATGTTGTAATTCCATCGTCACAATAAGCCGCTTTGCATTATTTGCCACATTTTCTACAACATTCTCTGCTAACGACTGACATTTCCGGTTGTTTCTTCTTTCGCTTTGCAAGTACGCTGTAATTAAGTAGGCAATGAGTTATTAAAAATTGTACTTTTGTAATAAATTAAGTGTTATACAACACACGATGATAAAGCAGACTGTGGTAGCTGTGAATTAGCTACCTCAACATTTTTAACAAAGTTAAACTCAATTGGATAGTTAGTTTCATTAAGACCAGAATTACACACATGATGGGCAGTCTCAGCCTTTGACTTGTTAAAAGCTGCAGTTTGCCAAATACTATAAGCCTATAGCTACGCAAGTGAGGACGATGTTAATTGGTATTAGTTGAGATAACTGATAATAATCGTAATGCAACTATGTTTTTTTCATTGCACTTGACTTGTGGTCTTGTAGCCAACCGTGATTTATGCATTTTGTTATTTTTGTTGCTTAATTTCATAATTATGGTGGTATTTTAAGCCGTTATTAATCAATTAACTTCGAATGAAGCTGAATTATTACCTTCGATTTCATCATAAGTCTTGCTGATGTACTCATCACTCAAAGGTTCACAGTTATTGATTCCACGATTCATTTGCACAAATTGCTCCTTACTCACTTTGCCTTTACCCTGTGAACATTTTGCAATAAAACAAATTTTTAATTCAATTTATAATATCCAATTATAACTTTATTATTATGTTACGATTAAATTCGAACTTTTGCCTTAGTTCTCAAATACAAATGGGATTGGGATTAACTAATTTTTTTGGTTGAACTCTCATTATTGTTAAAAAATAATAATGTTATGTAACTCTTGTGTCATATGAAAGCTCAGTAACTAATTTGGAGTAAATTATAACATTCCACAGTAGGCATACATGTCAGATAGAAGATGTTAAACCCACGTCAACAATGTTACAGCACCATGTAACAACTTCCTGTGTCAGGCTTTAATTACATATACATACATACTTGGCTGTGTCTCTGTGTGTGTTACTTTCAATTTTAGCAAGACACACTAGAGAAACAATAAACTCGAAAGAGTTTGTAAATTATCAACTAACTTTGAATGCTTCTAGTTTAATTTCATTTCAGTGCGTCGGCAATTCGAAACCACCTTGAGGGCATCGTTTTTGTGAAATTTGGGTTATTATATATTATCAAATATGCTAGACTCTAGACTAAAAAATCTAATAACTCTGTGTGAATGTCTCAATGTGAAATGATCTAGATAAGTTTATTTGTGAACGCATATACGTAGATTGAAATAATTTCATAAGATTGAATGAGACGGCCAGTGTCACGTAATAATGCTACCGATTGTAATAATCACATCATTTATAAACAAATAATCTGTGAGGGACTAGAATGATCGGTTTATTGAAATCTCATGCGGTAGAATTGGTCCCATTTGGGCTAACCACGGAAGCCATAAACAATGTAAGATAAGTCTATCGAGTAACACGATCTAAGGTTTACACGATTAATATCTCGTTGCAACAAGATGATCAGTGATTGCACATTTTTACCTCATTTACAGGTGTGGACACTAACACTAAGGGAATCGTAGAATGTTAGAAGGTTCAGACAGACATTAAAATTGAGCCAACTCACACAGTAAATGACATAATGAAATACCATTTCTTCACTACATTTATAGAAAAATGACAGATTTCCACTCTAGCTGCTCATTTAGTTCACATTTACATGTCATTTTTGTTTTTACGCAAAGCACACACTTTCGATCTCTAGATTACTCAGCTTCTTGTCACAGCTCCTTGTGGAACTCTTCACGTACTCCTTTAATTGCTCTTTCGTTTCCAAAACATGTCGTACACATCAAATCATTATTATGATAGACAAGCTTTTTACATAAACACTGTCATTAAATGTTTTTGTGGACAATGACCTGTCCGATAATAAATATATTGCCTTCAGGAACCTTTAGGGGAATCTTTTACTTGTCATCATCTCTAAAGTTCACCTAAGTTCACTTCCTACGCGTCCACTAATTTCACAAATTTATGAACGGTTTATGAAAGAATTGGGGAGAAATCTAACCGATGATTCTGATTATGACTCAAATTGAAAGGATTAAATATGGAATTCCTAATTTGAATAAATAATCATTTCATATCCTCGCAGAATCACAGGCATCTTTTATCATGCGTTTGGATCTTTGAATGTTAACTGCTACACTGCGTGAATAAGACTTCCTACTGCCACATTAATTGGGACAGACAGATCATAAAATAAAACTTTAATCCGGTAGACTCAACAAGGATTTTTTAACACTTTTAGGAAATAAAATTTTTATTTAATTCTAGCGGAAAATTTGCATAATTCGTTCAACCGAGGTATAATGTTGATTTGATTAAAGCTTATGCCAACAGTTACGTACAATTGTGTTTTATTATTGCGATTCATGTGACATACACAAGCTTACACATACCCACAGACACATTGAATTTCTTCATAAGTGCTCATTAAGGTGTAACTACCAACTGTCAGGCTTGTGTTTAAGATATGAGAGTAAGCACAAGCACGTTACAAGTGTAGTTTAGGTACGTGTTCGATGCTTTCCTCTGTGTGCATTAGTATCTTCTTACGCATTGTATCATTATAATGGGTTGTGTATCGTGCGATACAAGTTTACTCAAATATGCCAATTTTGTTCTCGACCACTTTCGCATGTGTGGAAGGGTATTATCTAAGGAGGGTGCGAAATGTTTGAGGCACCCAACCATGAGACTTGACACTTATCTTGGCCCTTCAGTATAAATAGACTCCGTTTCCAAAGTGTCTGTCTTTAGTTGCACTCGTCAAGTTTTATCGAAAACATCTCTCAAGCCTATTGGAGCTTTGGACCAAGAAAGTTCGGAATCATGAAGGGACTCATCGTACTCAGTGTTCTCTCCGCCGTAGTTTTATGTGTTCTTGCCACTTCAGTTCAACTTCACAGCAGCCCTTCGGGTAAGTCGGAGTTAATCTGAGTGGTGTGGGATTTAAGTCATTCTAATCATAACAATGTATACATTTGTATAGACGAACTGGACGGTTCTAACTCTGAGATTCAGACCGAAAGTGAACAAATCGAGCATCCTCATGGTAAGTAATTTTCTTTATCTACAAAAGTCATTCACGACTAACACAAGCAGTTTGAAACTCGACATTTAGACCAACATTGATTGTTTAATAGAAGAATAGAACCTACTTGAACTATATATTTTTTCAAACCCCTTGAAATTCTGAAAAGATTTTGTTATTATTCATGTCAACTGAAAATGATTAGTCTCAGCTTATAATCTTCGCTTAATTAGTACTCGGCATTTTACTAATGAAGGAAAGACTTACCAAAGAAACTCGAATATGACATAATTTTTTGTGTTCTTTTTGTGTGGTGATGCTTAATTGAAGTCATGCCTGTAATTAGTCATTAACATTTCTTCTCACTGAAGTATTGTGTGAAGACAGGAAGCGTTTAGAATTAAGTCAGTGTGCATGTGACAGTGAGACTTGAAGACATGCACGCATAACAGCATCCTCATTCCCTGAGGATGAGGATACAAAACTGTCTGCTGTAGAAACGGAAAGTGTATCATCGCACATTTCCTGAGATAACAATGGGACGATAGATAATAGGCATTGTGTCTGAACGCCGATTAATTGGTTATGTTACAGGAAGCAGGATGAAGAGATCGCCAGTGGATCCCATCGTAGCTCCTCTGCTTATTGGAAAGTCGTTCTTGTACGGAGCTTTGCTTGGGCCTAAGCTGTTTCACAGACCTCACTACTACAGACCTTACTACTACGGACACGGACACGGATACGGACATGGCTACGGATATGGCCGAGGATGGGGATGGGGATGGGGAGGAAAGTAAATTACGCAACTTTCTCCAATCATCGCTCTTAACTTACCAAAGCAATCTATCAATTAGAGATACTTTATCCATTGTTGTCTTCCATATACTACGACAAATTATCTTCAGTGCGAAAAACGAATGACAATTTTGTACAAAGAAACTATTATTTTCATACAATAAAGTCTCAAAAGAAATGGTTCACGTCTCTGTTCAATTCATTTGTTGCACCCAATTCCTCTCACATATCGTAACGTATTACTATTGCATGCTTTAAATGGGAAACGGACACTTGGCATTCTATTCTAATTCTAATTAAATGGAATCATTTAATGAACTGTTACCTGGTTTTTAGTGGATAGTTCTCCAATCAATACCACGCTAGAGTATACAAGCGCATACACAGAGTCCGCTCCATCGAGTCTTTCACTGTTGAGCAAATCAGAATTGAGTTTAGATTGTTGTGCTATTAATAAAGTATACTACTTCCCATTTTCATTCATATGGTGAATCAAGAGACTACGAAAAAGTCATTTGAAGCTTACTCGCTGAAATAGCTGGACTCGAACATCTTCTGAGCCAATTTTTGAAACATGCAGTCAATTTCAACAATACTGTGAGAAGAATTCGACAGAGACAGCAGCAAAGACATTAATTCAGCTACGAAGTCGCCTTCTTCAAAATTCATCTCTTCTTGAGTTTCTTTAGAATCGTTACTGTCGCTTGCATTCACATTGGTGGTTGAAGATTCAGGCTTTGGAAGCGCAATTACGAACTGCCGTAAAAGAGTTCGTAGAGTTTCGATTGCAAACATCTTTAAGGAGCCCGTAACTGGGACAGGACTATCATTTCCATGAACTTCGTTGATAATTTTACACAAATAATTCACCATCTTCTCAAAAATCTTTGAGTTTTGCTCAGCAACTTTACAATCATAATGCACAAAAATGTCCACTACACATTTGATGTCCCCAAATATTTTGTTAATCACACTGACTGACAACATTTTGTATTCATTTGAAACGCAGTTGGCTGGTTCAAGAACTGGAAACAAGATTTGCTGGCACAAAACCTGAAAAATGGACACGTTGCGTAAGTTTGTTCGATGGATTCTTTGAGTTAAATGCATGCGATTTCCATACCTCAATTTCAGGTACTAGGGTTGTACGGAAGTTTTTAAATAAACAAGATAATAAATCCAGGTTTAGCTGATATATTTCGTGAACTGGGGACACTGCAGCATGAGCCATTGCAGAGCATAAATACTGCTTCACAGCTGTCCTGAAGATATCGCTAGTCTTGAAGCAAGTTCCACAGTTTTCCATGACTGATTTTAGAAGTTGAAAACTCAAAATTTTAGCCTTGGCCTCTACAGCTTTCCTGGGTAATAAAACGAAGGATACAATTTGTCATAATTAAAGCTGCGAGCTATTCAATGTCTTCCCCAGAAAGGAAACAGTTAAACTTACATAATTGAAACATCTCCGACTGATTCATCAATATTCGATTGCTTCACTGCGAGTTTACACAGTGCCCAAAATGTTAGAAAAGCGTCCTTTTGTAATACGTGAATAAAATTAGTGGCAGCTTTATCCTCCGAGGTTGTGGACACATCTCTTGGTTCCAAAGAATTGTTATTTGCCTCAATCCCATTGGTATCCACCACAATAGTGTTCAAGTTTTCAGGTACATTAGATCCCTCTGTTTCAGTTTCTTCGTCTGTAGGAGCCTGCTGCTGGTTTGAGGCATCGTCTTCCTGTACATCTTCAGTATTGACTGTAGATTCACGCCTAATTACTTCATCAGCTGCTACAACTTCGTTCGTAGCGGTTTCATCCAGGTTGCTCATTTCTGGAGCATCTGAAGGTGCTTATAGGAGAAATCGTACACCACATTACGAAATATTTTCTACTTCATATGTGAACAGACGCTTAGAAATTGAAGAAAGCAATTTACATGATACAGATGATGAAAGAGATTGAGTTACAGGACGTCGATTTCCATGCAGAAGAATGTTTTCCCAACAAAAGACCCATTCTACTATGTACACAAGTATTTACAAAGAGTTCGGTTAGACAAACGAGAGTCAGTGAGTGCGTACAAAGCGTTATAATTACAGCTGCTAGCAACTTTACGCTGGTGCAAACAAGCAGTTAATAATATTTTCAGTTATTTTGGGAAAACAATCAACGAGCTTGTAACAGGTACCTTCCAACGGACTTGTAGTTCTCTCAAGAAACTCAGCTATTTCAATTTGACTATCACTTTCAATATTCTCAGGTAGTTTAGTTTCAAGTTTCTTCCAGTCTGCCAGAGCACTTTCCATTCTTGTGAAAATTGCGTGCAACATCTGTGTTAACATTGCTCTGGCTGTAATTTGATTGACAGTATTTTTCGTAGCTAGATGAATGTTGAAACATGTCCGCAGAGTCAATAAGACAGTTCCCTCGTGTATTTCAACATGCTGAGACGTAACTAGTGTTAATAAGGCCTAAAAGTAAAATAAAACACTGCAACATTATTCGGTTAACACTTGAAAAAAGCTTTAAGTCAACCTTAATAATTTGTAATTCGACTCCTTCATCTGTTTCAGCTCCCACAAAACAATTGCAGATCGTCTCCACAATTCTATCCACCATTAGTTTTGAAGGATTCGCAGGGTTCTGGTAGTTTCCAGTTATTAAGCCGTGGGCAATTAATTTCTGTGAGATAAGTCATGACAAATTCTATTTATAAATAAATTCATTAAATATATATAATTGATAATTTAATAATTTTCTACGAGGGTCACCTGCAGTCCATCTAAAGCTGCTACTGTGACTTTGGGAGAGTCACCTTGACATGCCAATTCAAATGGAATGAAGTATTTCTCGGAGTCGATTTTAATGAGCGAAGATTCACTTTGCAGAAGATTCGACTGTTCTAATCCCTTATTGTGGATATCTTCGATTTCTTCCTTGTTACTCTCTTCATCTCCAAGAGTCCCCTGCTCTGCATGCAACACCTGTTGATTCTCTCCTGCTGATCGGATTTCCTCTAAAATATTATATCAATTAAAACCAATTCTCATTAATTAGAAATGTTTATAAATTATTTGTAATGTATTTCTTACGCAATGCTTCATCGCAAACTCGTTTAGCCTGAGCATATTGGGACCTTTTGATATCCTTCTCATTTAAAATTTTTTCCAGTGCCCGGATATAAACCATTTTAAGTCACGGTCAATCCTAAAATTAGACAAATCTGTGCAATCAATTTATTATTGGTAATTGGTGGTTGAACAGAATCTTTTATCGTATAAAAGCATTCGGAGTAGAGTAAACAAATATATTTATCTGCAATTGCAGCTCAATCACTCACCGTATGGTAATTGTTCCAAAATAACTGAATGTAGAATGCCACGTACAACTTGCGGTGGCAAATGGACTTGTAAATAAATCCTCCTTTGTAGCTCAGTAGAATGCTGACTCAAATACTCTCATTTTAGTTTAATGATATTTTACGGACAAACGGTATGCATTTTTAGTATGCGTGTGTTTGCAGATTTTTAGATAATAAATTGTTAATAATACACTTTGGTTTCAGAGCACACATTGGTTGTTAACACAGTGAGAGATATTATTTTAGGCAGGATTTGTAATGACACTAAACTAAAAAGAGTTTTATACTTTTGTTTACTGTATGAACTTTAGGTAGTTATGAATGCGAGACCGGCTCTGCTCGAGCAGATGGATTTAAGCTGGAAACATATGGAATGATATTATGAAGGATGACACTCTGGTGAGATTTTCAAGAGATGTAGGAGTTCGGGAGAAAATTACAACCGAGTTTACTACACAAGGGTTTTCAACACGTTTAAAGTAAATGAAAAATAAAACATGTTTGCTATTGCACTTGTGGGGAAAAGATACACACACAAAACAAAATAACCCGTTACATGAAACCCGTTAGTTTAAATTTCACAGTACAGTGTGTAGTAAGTCTGTGTGCAGGAGGAGGATTTCTTTAGCATGTTGAAAAGTCTTTCAATTGAGTTGCAAAGAAGGCAGAGAAGGTCGCATTACGCATACATGAGACTCCTGGTTTGATGTAATTGATAGCAAAGAAAATTGTCTCATTTTCATTTTATCCTTTTCTTATTTTTACTTTTTACTGAATTTTTCGATAGCTTTTCTCGTTTTCAGTGCTTTACATGAAATCGTATTAGTCATGAATTTCAATTAAGAAACTTATGAATACACGCATGAACCAATACAGTTCAGTTTCGAGTCTTGAGACATGATACTGGGACAGATCAGGAGACATAAAGGATATGAATGTTATAGTTTTAATAAAATCAAAGGTCAAGGACGTTTCTGCCTGTAGATAAGTCCAGATGGACAAATAGAATTATGGATTTGTATCAGTGTTGAAATCATTTTCAGAGATAGATGTCATGTGTGCTTATAAGAAATAATTACTATCGAGAAGTTTCCATAATTTAAGTTCAAGATGGTCGCTATAAAATGTTTCATAATAATTATTCTTTTTGCTATTTTCGTTCAATTGGTTTCTTCAACTTCGAAAGATGTTGTGGTTCAAACAAAACGTGGAAAGTTAGAAGGGTCTGTTGACAGTTCCCGAAATAGAAGAAACTTTTATTCTTGGAAAGGAATCCCTTACGGACAAATTAAGGAAAGATTTCAGGTGTGTTTTATTTTGTTTTTTGGTTTAATCAAAATCGTGATGATTAGCAATTAGGCAACTTTAAATTCAGGTTGCACATGAGGTACAGCCGTGGAAGGATGTGCGAAAAGCTTTGGAATTTGGAAATGCTTGTGCACATTTTGATCCAGTGTCGAAAAGCATAATGGGAAATGAAGATTGCTTGTTCCTCAACGTGTACTCTCCTCAGGTAGCTTTTGAATTTCCATTTACTAAGAACCATAGGCTAAGAAATGACTACTAAAGAACACAAAAGGATTTAATAAAGCTCTAAATTGTAAATTCAGATTGGAGAACCATCGAAACTCCCAGTGATGGTATTTTTCTATCAAGGAGGTTTCGAAAGCGGAAAATCAGATGATTATCACCCAAAGTATTTCATGGATGAGGATGTAGTGCTAGTTACTCTGAATTACCGGCTTGGAGCGCTTGGTAATTTCAAGGGAGCTCGTATTATGCAGCGCAAGGATAATGGAACATAATATGCATCTTATTTCTTATGTCTTAAAACAGGATTTTTATCGACCGAGGATGAGGTAGCTCCAGGAAACTTGGGATTAAAAGACCAAAATTTAGCTCTCCAATGGGTGAAGGAGAATATTCAAGATTTCGGCGGAGATTCTGCAAAAGTCACTATTTTCGGTATAATTTTATCGATTTCATGCGTTCGTTTGTGGTTATTTATGAAGTTTTCAATTGTAGGATGCAGCGCAGGAGGTGCTTCAGTGCACTACCATATTCTGTCACCCACCAGCAAAGGTTCGGATTTCGAATTAACAAACTTACCCTACAGTGTAAGGCAATGACTTCGCTTCGCTTCTGCTTTTGAGGTTCTAACTCGCAGTGGCAAATTATTATTTAGGTTTGTTCAACGCTGCCATTTCACAAAGTGGATCAGCATTAGCTCCTTGGGCTTTCCAATACAAACCGAAATCTAATGCTGAGCAGTTAGCTAAGTTCTTGGACTGTCCAACTAAAGATTCCCGTCAAATATTGGACTGCCTCAAATCGAAGTCAGTATCGGAGATACTAAACGCCCAGTCCAAGTTCCAGGTACGTTAGGTCTAGTAGTTAATAAATAATTAATGTTTCTGTTTTAAATCACTTTCAATAATAGACATGGCATGGGAATCCTGTCGTCACTTTTGGTCCATCGGTGGAACCTCGAGGCACCTCAAATGCGTTTCTGATTGAATCACCACATTCCATTATAGAATCTGGAGAGTTTAATCGCGTTCCTTGGATTATCGGGGTCAACGAAGATGAAGGAGCAATGAGATCTTCTACACGTAAGGAAGAGAAACTGGAAACTATTCGCATGATCGTATGCATTGAGAAATTACAGGAGCAATTACCACCTTGATTATTCTATTCACAGTAATCATGGACGATAAGATAACCAAAGAAATGAACGACGCTTGGAATGAAGTGGCACCTCCTTTGCTCATGTATCATAATCACGAAGCTTCGACTACGCGAAGAGACGAAATTTCATCGAAAATCATTGAATTTTACTTTGGACCTGATGATATTGACGAGGAATCATGGGATAGTTTAACGGATATGATTTCTGATCGCTACTTTGTTCACTCAGTGGATACAGCTGCACGAAAGCATGCTAAATTCTCAGCAGTGTATCCTTACGTCTTCACATTTCCAGGAGGATACTCACCCGGCTTGCAAAAATATTACGGAGTGACTGCAGACATGGGTGTGTTAATGTTTATGAGTTAACATATTTGCTTTGTGATTTTGACTTCTACAATTAAAACACTTTTAGGTGTTGCACACTTAGATGAATTGCCTTATTTGTTCAACGGCTTCTGGGGAAGTCCAGAATACATCGATGAAACCCAACATGAAACTCTACATATTTCAAAGAGCCTCGTTAAGTTGTGGGCTAGTTTCGCCAACAATTCGTAAGCCAACTTGCTTTATGCTACAGCAGTTTAAAATATTTCGAATAAGAAATGTTTATGATTTGTTACAAGTGTACCAAAAGCTGTGTGGGGAGGGATTACGGAATGGAAGCCGATACCGAAGAACATAGGAGTCAAACCAATCAAATACTTGCAAATATCGTCTAAAATGTCTACATCTGAAACAGATCTAAATGACAGGATGAAATTTTGGAATGAGTTAGCGTTGCCGAACTGCACTAAGTCCAGTCGTGTAATACCAAAAGATGAGTTGTAAAGTACTCACGTGAAAAAATGATTTATTGAAAGTAATTAACTTACACGCTACAAAACAACTATCTCTTTCTTATCCCAATCATCAGAGTTTGAATCCTCGTCTACTTTAATTAAAGACTCGGGGTCAACTTTCTCCGTATTCTCCGAACTCGAAAGGAATTCCGGAGGACACTCAATTCCCCAGAAACTCCAAATGTTAGTCTGAGATTTGACTCTTCGGAAAACTTTCATAAACTTGTCTCCTTTGTTTCTCGTAACCTTCTTTCCTTCTTCGGTGCTGTCCAAAATCTTCTCGGCAACTATATCCTTTTTCTACGAGTACATTGTTATAAATAATAAACAGGTGATTTCAGAAATTAATATGAATTGTAATATAATATTTCTCTTACTACGTCTTCTTCGGTCACAGCTTCAAACAAGGGATGTTCAGTGAAATGTTTAACCATCCAGTCGTACAGGTCCTTAACGTCTGTGGCTAAATAAACTAAACCCTACACAAGAATCAATGCAGAATATACATTTATTGTTTTTATATATTCGAAAGAAACTACAGAGTTAAATAAAGCGTATTTACCCCTTCGGCTAAAACGTAGGCATACTCCGCTAACAGTGTATCGTTGATGATCCTCCACTTGTGTTTAGACTTTTTAAAGTGAGGATCCGGATACAGGAAGAACATTTTGGTTAGCTACAAAAATGAAAAATCTAATTAAGTACCGTATTTACCTTCAAAATTCATCACAAACTATAAATCATGGTGGAACAAACCTGTCCTTTTATGAAGAAGTTGGGAAGATACTTCATAGCATTACTTCTGATGCAAGCCACATTTTGATATTCCCCAGGGTGAAGCTCTCGTAGTGCTTTCACTCTGTCTTGCACGTACGCCGACACTTTTACTCGGATCTCCATTCCCAACATCAATTTATCCGGAAACAGCGGCGACAATTCGACTACAAAATAAGCACAAGTAATTAAAAAATGTACCGTTAGCTTCACCACTCTGTAGTACAGAATATCGAATATCATACCTAATAGGCCTCCATAGCCGCACCCAACATCCAAGAATTCCACTTTGTGTTCCCCACTGCTATCGGCACCAAAAAACTTGGGATAATATTTACTCCAATCCATTTCATCCGGACGTACTGGACTAAGGTCAAGGTACAAATAATAAAATTTAAATTCTTCTCAAGTAAACAAGCAAATCCAGACAATTTATTTCTCAGCACTTACTAGTCGAAAATATGATCGCAAGTAGGATTGGTATGGGCTCGTTGCCTGTAGAACTTCTTTTGTGGAAGTCTCACTGTCGTCGACTTGGGACTGTCCGGCGACTTCCTCTTTGTGGCTTTAACTTCAGTGTCTTCAATACTCTTCATCTCGACATCTTCGTCCTTCCCTGGAACTTGATCCTCCATGGCACGAGCTCTCACAATTAATTAACCTGATTATGAACCGAAAAACCCTTCTTGTTAATTATTG
>JAQGAD010001494.1:0-19151 GCA_034696625.1 Isotomurus palustris | reverse complement strand
GAGAGAGAGAGAGAGAAGCAGTAGAGATGATGTTGATGGGGTGGTTTATATGTTTAACTGAGGTCGGACGCCGTACGGATACCGAGGCAGAGACAGGAGAAGGAGAGTAAAGATCCGCACTAAATGGTGAGGGCCACACGAAGGGTAAAGATAAAAAGAGTAAAGTCAAACAGAAAATGAAAGACTATTCGTACAACTCCTGAATGAGATGAGACTGCCTACTACAAAACTCCAATTCAGAGAGATCTTCGGCGATGTCAGAGTTGGAGATTTCTCACTCTGGCACAGGAGAGACGTGAATGACGGCGATTCATATTATTATCTTCTTCGTCAACTATTTTCTCTCTGCCATCCTACTTCTGATTCTTTTACTTTGCCTTCGGAAGATGTTTTATTTTAGATTGTTAGTTTGTACATGAAAGTTCGAATGTTTGAGGAAGAAGAGAGAGAGAGAGAGAAAGAGAGGAAGATATATTAGTAGTGGTTGGCTTGTGGGATGAGGGCCAAAAAGCCTTCTCTCAAACCGAAAGTTCATTCGAAGAACATCTTCAGTCGAAAATGCATTTTCCTATGTGTGTTCGTTCCTCTATATATACTTGGGATTATGCTGTGATGGTGAAAGAGAAAAAAGACTTCCCGACCCGAGTGATATGGTCTTTTAGGTCTTAAGAAGGAAAGCTGACAAATTTCGGGTTGACACGCCCACACTTGGGCTTATATAGCCCGCAGACGCCACTCGCTCTCTCTCTCTCCCATTAAACAGCCCCAGCAAAGATCTTTTGTTTTAACTTTACCAACCGTTCCCTCACTGAATTCTATTTTACTGTGTTAATAGTAGAATTGTAGAAATGTAGAAATACTTCTACCGTTCAGCAGAGTGTTATCTCCGTTTCTTCATCTACAATCTACGCTCATTCGTTTGATTTCGCTTGCTATTTGGAATTCAGTGAGAAAGCGTGCATAGTCAGCATCAGTGCATTTCCAGTTTAATGAGTATACGTTGAGTTAGTAAGCTTTTGTAGTGGAAAAGTAGTAATCTCATTGACAGGGAAGCCTTTGGTTTGCACAGTACAGTGTTATGGGAAATGAAGTAAGAATCCCTAAAAATGTGTAACTGGGAAGTTTTCGAAGGTAAAAAAAGAACCCTTTTAGAAATAGGCGTTCTTCAATTCATTCGCTACGTAGAGCAGAGTATGTTTTTTATTATGAAGGAGGACTGCAAAACCTTCTTCTTGAGACTTGAATTGGTGGAATGAAAGAATTATTGCGTTCTTCTGTACAGCCGACTCTACCTTTGCCACAGAAATTAGCTTTAATTACCCCTTACAGGTTCCCCTTCGCTAAATCACAAAAGTCGAAACTCGAAACATTGCCTTTTCCAGAGAGGTCTTATGGTGTCTCCCGTACACAAGTCCAGACAACAAACAGACTGTTTAACTTTTAAGGTAGATTTGTCTACAGAAGAGTCTAGGAGGTTTTGCTTTCACAATGATCGTTTGGGAGTTTGAAATGGGAGTCTTGGGAGTTATTAATAATTGTAATCTAATGTGAAACACTAAATGGTATGAAATTTTCAAGGGGTTAATTGATATTTGCAAGTATTATTTTCACACATACACACACATACAACATAAGAGGATGGCTAGTAATGAAGAGAGGATGCATGCAAAAATGGAATGAATTTCAGTGCATGCGATGCCAAAAACGATTATATTCTACGAAAATTGAGATAACTAAATAATTATAACGAGATAATGAATAGGTGATGTTTGCTTTTTACGGGAGGCCTTGCCAGTTGTGGTTGTCGGTCGGTTCTTATCAATCTTTGCGTTTATTTCGATGTTACCATCCATCCGTGGACAACTGGTGGAGTAGCTACTGTGAAACAATCAACAGTATAAAAAAGTTTAAAATCGACAGTGCAAAAAGCAACTCGAGGAGCTATTAGAATGAAGAACGAAGGTGAGATAGTCGTGGAGTAATTATTCTCGTGAAATGTGAAATGCAGTAAAGTCGGGTCTTGAGTCTTCAAAAATTACCCTCTGATTGATGTGTTGATAATGTTGTGCAAACCAATTTGCGGATGCAGTGAGAAAAAAGTTCATATAAATGAGAATCTTTCATAAGGATTTTTAAGCGTTTCACATGAAGTACAATTATTAACGTAAGCAAGCTCAATTATAATTCTCACTGAAAGGAAGAACTTTAATTCTTTGAACTCTCATCGTAATGAAATGAATGTACTGAAAGTCTTTTAAGCTTGTGAATTGCAGTGTTGAGGAAAACTTGCTAAATTATACTTTGTTATTTAATTTATTATATACCTCGTACGCTTTATATGAATAGGATGAACCGACAAGGAAGAGGAGAAATGAGATTAAGTTTAATTTGTTTAAAGTTTATGTGAGATATTTTGATCAAGTGATATCATGATTGTGAACGAATGATACAAAATTGTTTGAACGGGAGGAATCGGAAGCGAACCCTTCCTCAATGAAGAGGATTTATTGGAAGGCCAGGGATGGGAAGAAAGATGAGGGCAGATTGTTTTGACTCAGATGAAGTGGTGAAATTGGTTAAGGTTTGAGTTGACGATTTTAGTAGGCCCCCCATGACATTCTGAGGTCTTCTTATCAACCACTTTGTGAGTACTGTGAGTATTCCTGGTGGTATGGCAGTGACAGAGTACGTAATGACCCGAGTGGAAGTAGTGGCATCAATGAAGATTAATGGCTTAAAATGACAACAATCTCTGTTTGGGGTCGCAGAATCATCAGAACCCTGTGAGTAATTTATTTTAGTCAACGCGCTGCTTCGCCTGGAGTGCTTGTTGGTTCGGATTGAAGTAAATCAGTATTTATTAACCAATTCAGCAGTTTTATTTCTATTGCGTTTTGAGTATGACTAATAGTATGTTGACCTAACTTCGAAATAGTTTAGCAATCCTTTTCTCTTTCCCGATATCTTCATTTTGATGAGACTGAACTGTGCCTCGTACAGTTTTAGGATTGCCATCATCACCCCAAAATGCGCTAAGTGGACAAGAGCAAAATATACGAGGAGCTTGAGGAGCACGACTGACTCCATATATAAATTCAGGGAAGCAGTTAGTGATGACAAATTTGTATCCGGAAAAGTAAAAGTGAAGTATGAGTCTCTTTGGGAGAAGTTGGTGGAATTGAAAGTACAAACGAGACCGAGATGATCCGAGCGCACTCACTGATTCGGAAATTACATGCGCACCCTTTTATTTCTTATTACTTTTTGAAACTACGTTAGCGTTGAATGTGGAAGAAAAGGCTTGTCGTCTCGAATTTCCAATTGAATCTTCAAAGAAACAGAAGGAGAGAGAGACATTTTATTTTACTTGGAAAACCCAGAATCACGGAAGCATGAGAGGAAACAGAGCGAGGAAGCGAAAATGTCTCTCTCCATCAAATGAAGAACGGAATAAATATATTCTGCTGCTGGTCTAGAATGAGAAAAGTTTCTCGGGTGGCTTTTTATTTTTAAAATTTAGCTTTTGTGCTTTCTACTCCGCTGTCCTCAAGACGAAGGGAAGAGAGATAATTTTACACAAGAAAAAGATATAATATGATACTTTACAGACTGTAAAAAACAGAAATGCATGCTTATCTATTATTCTCTTTCTGTTCAGATGGTGTAAGTTGAAATTACTGAGCCGTGAGTTAGCTGTCTCTTTTCTTCTGTGCTGAATTGAATTTCTTTTGACAATGATTAAGCTTTTGTTTTGAGTCCGTAACAAATTGCTGCGGCAGAAACTGCAGACGAAATGTTTATTGTGCCCAAGCGTATGGAAAAAATTTCGAATTTTTTAAGGACTGGGCCTGTACAGTCGATGGATGATTTTCGCTTGCTTGTGAAAGAAGAAGAATAAATAAAAAATTAGTTTGAGGACAAGAGACAGAGATAGAGAGAGTATGGAAGTCAAAGAACCTATCTAGTAGCTACTTGAGATGCTCTGCAGACTGCAGACTCAACCATTCCCTGAAATGATTTTCTTTCCATAAATCACATCATTCGTGGTTGTGTTCATAAATCATGTTCTCAATTAGCATTACTGCTTTCTAAGGAAGGAAGGATTGTCTCCTCGTCGTTGCTCCTTGTGTCTTCGAGTATTTTTTAGCAAAGAATTTAAGATATTAAGATACGTTAGAATTTAAAAGCTTGGTGGTAAGCGTGAGTTAGTGAAATCGGCTTCTATAAAATTTTAAAGATGTACGAGCTTTTGAAAAACACACAATAATAATACTAGGACATAAAATAAGCTTTCATTGTGACGGAGAATAAGGAAGAATGATCATATCTCACGAAGTCTTGCACCAACTGAGCAGATCACTAACAATTCAATTCTGCAATTACTTTCCGTCAATACCGAAGGCGAGAGATGGATGGACCCAGCCCACTTTGGATTGGGCAGTCAATGCAAATTCGTTTTGTATTTTAACACGATTTTCATTTGCTGTGTATGAGATTGTAAATTACTTCACGAAATTAATATTCAAAATAAGAAATCACGAGGACAATAAATCTTTCTTGTACTTCACTTGACTCCATCGTAAACAATGGAACGGCTAATTCAATTGAGACGAGTGGAAAGTGCTAATGAACTGCAAATAATGTGGGTTGCGATTACACTAATCGGAACGTATCATTATGGTTTAATAGTTTTTAAATTAATGTTCTGTGAGCTATTGAATATGTATACAATAATAAAAAATAGCAGTCTCATAAAATGAAGACATAATATATGATAGTGTGCATTGTATGAGATCAGCTTCTTGTATGTGTTGAAGATAATATAAGATGCACAATAGAAATTGAAATCAATTTATTTATTTATCTCGTGTTGAATTATTTCCTTAGACTTTTTCATTATTTATCGTAGCTGGGCTATTCCTTCAAAAGAAATCCAGAGGAGACACACATACATTGTTATGTATGTATTCGTACTGACTACTAAGTATCTGGAGTTCTGGAGTAGGAAGGAAGGCGCAGGAACTTTCCTTTTGGTTCCTTGGAAGTTGGTACAACTTGTGGGTAACTGACTTGAATAAAAAAGCAGTTTTTTGCTTAATGTTAGCTGCCTCTGGTTTCGTGCAGACGATGGATTTGTAAGGATCTGAGAAAGATGAAGTTAGAAAGAAAAAGAAAAAGTTTTGTATGGAAAAATTCTCATGGATGTTCACTGGTATTTTCGCTACATTAACCCCGTCGCTTATTGACTTTATCCAACACACGAGTCATTCTTCAGGAAGATCGATGAAAGCATTATTATAGGAAAGATATGTGTGTCCTTCATCATCAGCCAACTATTGTGTTTCAATGTATGGGAGATGAAACAAGTTATATATGTTATGCTTGTGCTCCGGTGAACATTGCTATTATAATGGAAGGAGTGTAGCGCAAAGAGGAACATCATCTTTTGAATGATTCATTTTATGTAATTTAAGGTGGAGAAGGCAAAAGAAGTGATTCAAAGGCTCTGTCAACTCATCGAATCTATGAGTGGCCATAAAACATGACTTATTGGCTTATGGGTCATCAAGCGCTTGTGTCGTGTCATTCGAGCTCCCAGTAAGAATTTCATGTGTGTAGAGAAACCGTTCACTAGCCACCAAATACCATCCAGCCTTGTTGTAATATTGTCAGTGTGTGGTAGAAGTGTAAAAGTGTGACCACAAACATGAATTATTTTATTCTTCTTCAAGTTGCACGATGTTCACTGAGTCTTGCCTTACTTGCTTCATAGGAAAGCTGAAGTGCCCTGCCTTAATTCAACAAGGAATAAAAACGATCTTTCTCATTCATGAACACAACTTGCAGATGTTGAATGAGTTTCTTGTAAGAGACGAATAAGTCCATTGATGCATGTGGGTGTCAAGATGGTTAAAAATATTCTGTTCCCTAAAGGTTGGCTTCACAGACAGTGAACAGTGGAGGAGTTCAATAGAGACAACTGAGACGGCGGGTAGCAAGAAGATCCGTGAAATTGTAAAATGAGATTCTTGCTAAAATGACATCTGAATTTTCTGCCTCTTCCACCTAATTAAAAGGTGATTTGTCACTCGAGGACAACAATTAGAGCAAAAATCATCAAGGATTGGGGAGCATCGGTTATTTATGCAGTGTTAGGTTAAAGGGTTAAGAATCCGGATCGGGTGACAGTCAAGAAATCCCATCTGGTTGTGTGTATGTAAGACCGAAATAAAGTAAAGCCTTTTTTACTACATAGTGTCCCTGCATGTCCCGTGCAAGTTGCGGAGGAACTACTTTTTTTCTGCACGACTTGACTTGAAGAAAACTGATGTTTAAATGTGTTGCTTTCAATAGAAGTAGATTTAATGTGTAATTCAACTTCAGCTACTGAAATAAGCTAAGTTGTGATTGAGCTAAGAATAAGCACGGAAGTCCGAAAGGAGTTTAAGTTGAAAGATAAGTGACCTGCACTTACGACCATTCATTGGCTAGTCATTCACGATGGATAGTTGTGTAGTGGCTTTCTTACAGCTTTAGTAGTACAGTTGGGCGAATAAAAAGGAGTTAAGTTGGAAGTGCAGATGCCCGGTGATTTACCCTTTCCTCTTGCACTATCATTATCTATACAAAGATTAATAGCTGAAGTCTGAATAGAAACACCGCACCTTTCTTTTTGCATAATACAGTAGTGTCGACCGTCCGTATGGTAGAATGATGGGATGTAGAAATGGGAAGAAGATTTCTATAAAGTTCGCTCCTTGAATTCAATTGACAATTTAATCGGCGTGATATTGACTCGTGAGCTGTGTGCAGAGAATAGCTGCAGCTTTCTTTTAATGTCGTCAATCCGTGTACTATAAGCGAGTGGGCCCTGTATAATTTTATACGTCAAAAGTTTACGTTTCTTTTGAAAGCGTTGAAAAAAGGGTTGGTGGCTTGGCTTCTGCTACCATTGACTGAGTATAAAATGATTACTACCTTCCAACTTTTTAAATTCAAATTTCCGGATATGAAATCTGGGACATTACAAGCAAGTGAAGAGGATTCATTGTGGATAGGATTATTTATTGAAGATGAATACAAAATCCTTTCCTGTGTCTAAATAGATGAGAGAGACAATTCCTTTATATTATTTGTTGGATGAAGTATAAGCGACCTTAGTAGGAAACGCTTGAACTAGGCGAAATAGGTGATCAAACCTCCTCTATGGGGGGTTTATTGGTGTAAGTAACCTATATTTACTTCCATAACGCACGCAATCTTTTATATTCACAAAAAGGGTTCAATTTTTCATCATATCAAATTCTTTGTCCTTACTCTTTAGCAGCAGCAGTGCAGGATCATTTTTTGATTGAACCGAACCTCATTGTTGCCTCATGGAGTTTTTTTCTCACAGTGTTATTCATATGAATTCATGATAGGAAGGATGTGAAAGGAAGACAAGGTAGGTGCTGCATGCTGGTGAAGATGCGATGTATATGTGTAGAGTTGTTTGACATGCAATCATTTACAGAGCTGCACTTCCTACGGGGTTTATTTACTCATGAACACGTGTTAAAATATGTGTGATTCGGTAAATTAGAACGGTGGATGAAGAGACCTTTCCTTCATTATTCGTTGAAAGCTTTTTGTACGTTCCAGTTCCCGTTTGCCCTTACACCAATTCAAACCAAGGGAATTCACGCTGAGATTCCATCCTCTTGCTTACAATTTATGTGTGATATTTTGATATCAAAAGATTTTATAATCCTTTTAAAATCTTGTAGAGAGTTGGCCTAAATATTGATGTTGAATTTGGGACGTTCCAAACCCAGGGGGTCATCACCTTATCAAGCATCGAGATCGGGAAGTTATTTGTATTTACTTCTGACCTGATAATGGCCTGGATTGCATGATTTTAGTAGAAACGAGAAGCAAAGTCTAGTGTGAGTAAGAAAGAGTTGTCTACCTTCAGGTATAAGAAATCTGTATAGTTTCTTCAATCAAAAAGGGAGGGATTATTGCAAGTACGATAATTAATGGTTTTAAGTAAGAAAGTATGAAATATTTTGTGGAAATTGAAATTGGAAACATTTAGAGGAGGTAACCTATAACATGAAGGTTGAATTGAGAAATAAATAATCTTAGGGTATTTGCTACGGGAATAAACACTAATGATATGTCTGCGTTTGGATGTTTTTGTGAAATATAAAAACGCTAACGTCTGGACGTCAATCAAAGTATCCTAATGCATAGTTATCGGTTGCAAATTTAATGAAGTTTAGACTAAAGAAAGTTGTTGAAAATTGTGAACAATCAGTCCGACTTATGTATGGGGCATTAAGAGAATCGCAAATCGACGAGTGGCTTGTTTTTGTACTTAATTGTTTATGGAATTTTAAAGACTGAAACATCCAGAGGTAAAATTAACATGCAGGTCCAACGATGAAGGAGAAGGAAAGAGTTAAGATTGCAAATCACCTTACTACGCATTCATATTGGATGATACGAAGCATTTCCAGCAGTTTGTTCGCACGAAAGTCAGAAGAAAGAGAAAGGAGTCAGATAATCATTAAAAACAGTCTGGTAGACGTAAATCAAAATTAAGGGAGCATTTTGATGGTAAAATTGGCGTCACTGTGATGTCCTGGAGTCAGTCGTGGTCACACAAAGACGAAAGAAGCAATGCTGCTGGTGTGTTCTGTGCTTTACTGAGGCGATCTGAGAGAGAAAGAGAGTAGAGAAATGGTCCATCGCACATAAATTTCGTGATGTGGAACCATGAAACCAAAATCTAATAATGCAAGTCACAAAATCTAACCATTAAGTCATTCGGTGGTGGTGTAAATACATAAATACATATAAATACGTATCCTTGTCTCCTTATGATACATATCGCTGTAATTCATCGGTAATTTACAAGCAAAAAATGATCTTTTTCACACACGTTGCTGGGACTGATGTACAATTGTACAGTCTCTCTTATTGCTTCCTTTAATAATAGGAGTTGAAATATAAATTGTATTTGCTCTGCTCTCAGTTTTTCAAAAGCCAGTGTGTGTAAGTTATTCAAAATTGAATGATCGAATTAGTTTTGGATGCTTTAAATCAAGTGCAGGAGTTGGATTCGGATGATCTGGAAAAGTAGAAGAATAGGCAGGGACGCTAGAGTGAGAGAGACAATTTGTCAAAGCAAAGAAGTCACATGTACAGGGAGAAGGGAATGATAATGGGTCGATGGGTGACTGTATATACAATTCTAGCTTCGTTGACTAGTCGTCGTCCATAAAATTGAAAGGGGCAATTCTGCAATCATTGACAGTTTCAGTTACACATGCTGCATGGAGATTTCGTTCTCTTCAGATCATTTCAGAGTACCCGAGGTGATTTTGACTCCAAATTTGGTGACCGTGACCCACCAACAATCCTATTTGCCTATTTATCCTCAGGTTCCATCCCGAGCTATCCCTTCTCCCTCAATGAAAATCAGAGACATCCTTTTTTGTAATCGAATGATATATTGTGCAGACAATGAAACGGTTTGTTTTGTGTTCAAAGATGGGCTTGTAAGTAGGGGAGAGCTACTGAATTCAGTGAATCCGAATGACACAACCTTTCACCACAAAATGCGTCTCGTCGGTTATAAATGAATGATAAGCTTTTATGATTCGTTATAAAAGCGTTTGTGAACTTCTGCAAAGCTACTCGCATCATTAAACAAGCAATTTGTGAATGTATCGTTGTATTTGTATGTGTGTTTTTCATATGCAGGTATTCTGTATATTATACACTGCCAATGTGCTACATCGTGTCACAAATAGAAGCAACTACAAGAGTAGTGTGTACATTTATTAGCGTTTTGTATTTTTGCATTTCAAGACTTCTGTGACAATTTTTTCATGTAATGAATCAGTTAGAAATAAATGTACCATGCATTCGCACGAATTAATGCACAATAAGCAAAGATTCATTTAAGAATCTTGCCAAATTACCGCATGAAACTAACTTAATGTAGCACGAAGCAAGGAGGAAGGATCATTTATTTACGCACAACAATGAGTGACAATTTAAAGCTGAGGAAATTACATAATAATATGTTTTGCTGTGTAAAATCACAGAATAGGGTGTATTCAGTGGTACGACTGCTTATGAGGAACTGAGCTGAGATATTCTAAAGCAAGAAAGATGTGAAGTGGTGGTGGAAGATGCATTTCACGGATCATTAGATGTAGAGGGAATGTTGTCGTGGTTGTTGTTGGTTTATCTGGAGAAAAAAGTGACGAAGGGTAGCCGCAGGGATTCGCCTCATCATCACCAAACAACGACTGCGATTGTATTGTAATAATCTACTCAGATGATTCCATATCATCTCTTCTGTAATCCACTGCCACTCTATTTATAATGCAGTGAGCGAGCGAGCGTAAGGTCTCTCCTGCAAAATGTCTTTTATTCCTGACTAGTCAGTGGTAACAACACGAGAGGATTTTGTAATAGCTGTAACATTTCGTCTGCAAGTTCGCAGTCTCATCGTGTGTCTAATGAAACCTTGAGCCATGTACCATGTATGGAGATGTTCTTTGGCGTGCTCATCCAACAGAAATAAATGTTTCATTTGTAAAGAATAAGAAGAAATGATACTGCTGTTTTATGTGATATGATGAGTTGAAAAGAGGAATTCATCCATCCAGTATGAAAGAATAAAAGGAAATTCCATTCCAGTAACCAACAAACTACATCGTGAACAGCAGTCAAACCGGACCGGATTATCATGATTAGTCGATTTCATAGGTTGTAAATCCTCATTACAGTAACATCAATTTAGTCAAAAATTTTCAATCTTTTGACTCTTCAATAATACTCGAAATTAAAAGTTATTGCCACCATTCTCCCTTCAATTGTTCTCCTTGATTACGCAAGAAATATTACGTGAGTGTTTCGCATTCTTTGTCTATATAGACAAAGGTACTTCATGGAAGTTTTGTCTTGTTTGAGTTGCGTATATTTTTTATAAAACTTTGAAGCACCAAGGGATCATAACTATCGTTTTTATGCAGCCTGATTTTCCAGTTTCTAATTTCCGTAAAATATTTACTTATTCGTAGTATGGAAAAACAACTAGTATTTTCCGCAGTATGAAATTAAATATGGGATGTAGTATTGATAAATCTAAAATTAACGTGGTGAATGGGTAAGTAGTAACAACGAGCACCGTAACAATTGTTTGTTTAATTACAAACTTTCAGTGCGGTAGCTAATTTCATAAAAAAGATGCAATTAATTCCACCCAGGGGCACCTCTGGTACTCATCCCCGTTAAATTACAACAGTTGAAAGCCCTACTGTGTGGGGTGTAGGAATAGTTAACGATCTATTATCTTTAACTGTGGTGGAAACTTATAAGGAATTCAAGGAGGAGAAGATTTGAGCTTCATTTGGCAGTTTCTTCCGCAAGGAAAATGTATCTTTGCTTCCTTTCTTGACATGTTGTAGTTTGTAAAAGTACGCAAGGATGATTTAAAATACGGAGAAGTGTAAGAAGCGTACCGTGCAGCCTTTCTCATTTTGAGTGTTTGTGATCTGAGGGCTCACCCATTGCTGAGACAGAGATGAAGTTCCTTCGTTTCGAAAATGACTGACAAGAGACTTAAGGAGAGAGACAACAATATTATTTCGTTTGAAGTCATTTGTAGGGAAAACAATGTAAGTTGAATGTAGATTACATGAAAAAGCACACATCACCGAGTGCGATGCCAGTTTCTTTACCTTTTCGACTCATTTAAGATTTCAATCTTTGGCTTGAATTCAGTTGAAGACTGATGACACATGTCTCGATGGAGCCGACATTCCCGACTGAACAATGTACACAGAGTAAGTTATGAAGTGTGTGGATCACCTCAGCTTATTGCATCTGATGATGAACTGGTTTAATACTAGACCATCTTTCTTTACTGACTGATGCATATAATGTGAAAGAAATGATTCACACTCATTCGTAAAGCACACGCAATCGTCTCATCGTAACTCTGCACCTTTTCTCTTTTCCTATTTTTTCATTGAAGGAGTCTAATTCTCGACTAGACTTGAGGCTCGTCCGTCAGTCACTCTTGAAAAGTCAAAAGTACAACTTAGGGAATTTACTTTTGAAGGATCGCATCCCTTGAACCTGATTACGAAGGGATTTATTTCACTTGAATTGTTCATAAGGAGACCTCATGCAACTTGTGCAGTGAATTAGAATTAAATGAATCACGATGCAATGGCATTATTCGTTATTAGCTTCTTTAAGGTTATCGAGTGAAATGTTGGAAGGCATGTGAGGAATAAAAAAGTGCGTTTACAGATTACACATTCGTACAAATGATTTTTGAGGAACTTCTGACGCCCTCCTTTTCACGGAGGATGGTCGTAGGGCTGGACGAGTAACAACAGTCACGCTGCTAATGAAGTCCAACTAATCTTTGGGAGATTTATTACTCCTCTCAACACCCATTCGCTGTTTTAGCTTTTGATATCCAAGAAGAAGTAGTTGGTAATATTACTTGCTGCCAAACTTTTGACACATATAGGTCGGTCACTAATCCACATAACTTTATCCTTCATCCAATGCAAAAGTATGTTAAGAGTTATTCGAAGCATTTAGAGCTGGTTATGTGCATCTCTCATTGCAGCAGTAGAAAATTAATTATTACTGTTAAATTCTATTCAATCAACGTATAAAAAGTATTGTTCTGACTAATGAATTTTTGTTTGTGACAACAGCAGATACGTAGAAAATGCATAAAAGCCGGTGAATTCACAATTTCACATTGCACACTCTCTGGTTGCTCACTCTTAATTTTAATGTCTGCATTTTATTTTAAACCTTCATTAAACCACAGAGACGGGGACAAAAAGCGTGGTGAGTTTTAACGAAGAGAGTTAATGACATGGAAGGAAAACAAAGGAAAATAACAATGGAAGTTTTAAAGAGTCGTTATTCGCAGTTATGGACTGTTTGGATGGAATGTGTGACTGTGGAGCAAGAGGAGAGTTGAAATGGCATAAAGATTAGTATCGAAAGTACGTCGAGGATAATTTGGAGAAGTGAAGGAATCAGTGTGAAAGACTTTCTTCTTTGAGGAGGAATGGGAGATAATAATAATGGTGACGAGTCAAATTTTATGTCCCCCACGAGCTGAAGCCTAATTAAGTGAATAGCGGAAAGGTCTTAAATATCACACGACAGGGCACATGCACTAAGCTATGGTTGGGTTGCCAGAGGAAGACTAATTAGTCATCCGAGTTCGGCTCCTTGCCTGCGAACAAGATGAACCGTAACTTTCCCTGTGACTGAAATATAAACCGAAGAAGGCAATCCGAAGTTCTGGAAGTTGGAAAAGTGATAATAAAAGTGTCCTTACCCTTCTTGATCTTTCCCCTTAGACGATAATGGGAGTCTCTCACAAGTTGTTAATGTACGGGATCAAGTTCCCCCTGATTCATGCAACTTCACTACGTCACCATCCTCTTGTGTCTAACCTAAGGCTAATGAGTACAGGGCTACATTTGGTGAATAAGGCATTTGAAGTCATAGGACACAGCCTCTCTGTCTCCAAAAACTGTAGATTTTGTACTGCTTCTTTTAGATTTTACACAAAAGACTGTTTGTAAAAGGCAACAAGAATTTCGTAGTTTGTCCAACACGGGAAAACTAGAAGCACACTTCATGAGTCATATTTCCATTACAGCAAGACTTCGAATTTCTCGCATAATTTACTTTGACACTAAATTAGTTTGGTTTGTTGTGGCCTGAAGTAAGCTATGATAACTTTTATATCGTACAGATGGATGAATTGAAACATAACGCCTCAATCAGGGATTTTACCAAATCAAGCAAATAATCCGTGAAATGATACTCCGGAAGAATAAGCAGAAATTAAATAGGTCTTGATTTTGGATTGTTCTGAGATTCGTGCGATTTAATGCACAGACTGAAAAGGGGGAGGACTGGCGATAAGTATAACGTAGTGGCAGCTGTGGCTAATGAGGAATTCAGTTGATTAGTTCTTGGACTTAATAATAATGAGTTGGTTGAGGAAGGACGGGCCGGAAGAAGACAAAGACAAAGGTGAGATGGTGTGGAAGAAGAGTTTAAGGAAGTCGTAAGGATGAAAGGGGTGGACAGTGTGGTTCCAATATGGATAACTACTGTACCAGAGGTCAAGAATATGTCGATATTAAGGATACTCTAGCTAAACAGACTGGGAACATTTTGACAGAAAGTTTTGAAAAATCGATCTGCTCGGAAGGGGGTTCTTAGTAACCTGCTGCGAGATCTCAGCTTCCACGTAATATTTATGCATTTATCATTTCAGGCTGGACCCACCCCTTTCATTTCTTGTGGGAGTTTCCCAATTCCAAATAAATTTCTTCCTTTTTATCCAACTCTCTCCGATTGGAAATCATTATTGCTATTACTACTTAGCCTCAGTAGTGTGCCACTATTACTCTTTCCTCTGATTACAAACTGGCTCCTCACTACTCATTGTTCTCTGTCTATTCCCGATTTTTTACACCCATAAAAGTAACACTTAAAATAGGAACTCAAATGTTACTAACTGCTCTATTTCATTTATTCATTTATTTTTACTCTTTCACTATCGCTCTTCCACAAAAACATAAGGAGATTAAACAACCAGACCAATAAATAAAATGGTTTTCTAGACACTCCTCATTTATTTTGTTTGTGAGTTCTATATGACTATTCTTCTTAAGCTATCAATTTGAAGAGATAGAAATTAAAGATACTTGCTGGCTGATTTGGTTTGGTTTGATTTAATTATTGTTAACGTCAATTAAAGGTTCAATAATTAGTTGTGTCTTTTCCTTAAATGTTAAATCAGGTAGAACATCTTATCCTGTAAGGATTAATTGTTTTGGCCGTGAGTACGGGGAATCAAATAGAGGCATGAATGATTTTCGCAAAGCTGATGACGTGAGTGTGTTAGTGGGTGAATGGCATTTATAAGGGTTTTCAAGAATCAGCAAAACTTAAACGCTTGATTCCAGTTAAGTACATAGGTAGTCCAATTACAGGAGTATGCGTGACAAGACCGAGTGTAATAGTGAGAGTTTGATGATTTTTTAATAGCAGCAAACACACTTAGAAAAAATTTTATACATTTTTATACTCTACACTCTCTATCAAGGCCATTATTGTATGAACGCTCAGTTGACGAGCCTCTCGTGTAGGATATGCGAGAGCCTGATCTGATCCTATCAGTGGCATCAGTAGTCAGTAGTGTAGCAAAACTTGTTTGTTCTACGATGGGATATTTGGTGAAAAACCCAAGCTTCCTTAATTAATGTGTCATTGTTGCTAATTTTTTCGCTGATAACTATTGTTTCCAGAATTTAAAGGGAGGGTAGTAATTATGGTGTCCCACGAGCAACGCTTGCTATTTGGGTGATAGTATTATATGCTTGCGTGAACACAGAGGAATGATTGCTGAAGTGAAGTAGGAAAAGTCACCATGTATAGTACGGATAATACAAATGCTACATGGGTATAATCTTCCCACAGATTGATATTGTTCTCATTGGATTGAAATGGTTCTCCTCTTATTATTGAATTAATATGAATTTAATAATTGCAGTTTTGTTTAATTGTTTCTAGATAGAATAAACGGAAACGATACCAATCTCAAACGTACGCTTCTTTTTCGCTATTATTCTACTTTCATGTAACGGATCCAGCTGAGTAAATGGTGATAGAGTGATAATTGTATTTCGATTTTTACGAAGTATTAGACATGAATGTTATGTTACAAATTTTACCAGTGTATTGATTTGCTATTCATTAATCACGCTTAAGATTTATTGCTTAATTAGTTGAAAAATTAATGCAAAATACTTCATGTAGCTCACTAATCTTGCTAAAAATTTGGCACAGGAAATGTATAGCTAGTATTGCTACCTACCTGCGAAGATTTGACTTAACCCTTGTTATAACCGGCACAGAAAAGAAAACTAACTTAGTTTTGTGCTTAACACATATTAGAAAAGTAGACAGCGGATGTTGGTAAAAGTGATTCATGCGGCTGGAGATCAAACAAGGAGAAAAAGAGATAAAACAGAAAAGCAAAGCGGTCGGTCGGTCACTTTAGGAAGAGAAGAATTGTTCGAAAGATATGAGGGAAAAGTGGGCGTGGTTGAAGCATCAATGGCCAACTTGGGATACAGAAACGCACACAAACTTTCTGAGAAATAAAAGCATCTCATTTCGATCTCTTCCACAAGTCAAAGTCAAAAGTATTGGCGTCGGCGTCTGTCTCACTTGCATGCATCTCAGCTTTTATATGTATTGTAAGAATCACATCAACCAACAAATAATCCACTTCCACTTTCTATTAATGTGGAATATTAAGTTGGGCTTTGTATTAAGATTTTCGAACTTTCAATGTATAATCTATCAATTAAAATGCAAGTGTTTGGCCTAAAAGTTGCAATTATAGATCCCGGAACTGTAAGCAGCCAACATTCAAGAAAAAGAAGGGCTTCGTGATACATGAGAACGAGAGTAAAAAAGCAGTATAAAACCTTCCACAGAGTTTTGTTGAGCGTGATATTTCGGAAGATCATATCCCCCGTGGTGAATAGACATAAAAATACCAATAATGCCTAATAAAGTTTCGGCAGTCACAACGCAACATGCCTGAGAAGGTGTTGATTGTATTGTACTGTGTTGAGTGTACTACAACTACAAGTCATTTGTACGCGGAGAGATTGAGGTTCCTTTTACAATGTTGATTTTATCATTATTCACTTTACCTGTCCTTTCGGCTCCGCTCAGAGATTCTTTCCCGTTCTTGTCTTCCTGTTACATTGTAACACTTTGTATACAATTATTGATATGGACAAGAAGGATGAAATACGAAGACTTACAGACTTTATCTCTTAGAGCCACTTAGACTGAGTCACTCGATAGTCGATACAAAAGAAAGTGTGCAGTGAAAAGAGATTACAAATAATAGTCGAAAGAAGCTGAGATAAACTTATTGTGTACGACGCGATGAAACTTGAAAAGATTAATGTTACGATAATTCATAACAGATTAGTGATTACCCTTTCGTTCTTATTGATACTGCATGCGAAGTGGTAATGATCGTTTCACTCAATGCACAATAAGTCTCCTGTTTCAATGCCACTCTCGGCCTTTCGAAATCCTTTACGTATCTCGGTATCTCATCGAGAAATCAAATGCAGTTCCTTTCTTCACTCTCAAACAATTCATTTTCCAAATGAATAATCTATGATGTACGATGATGTGGAATAGAAATCAAACTGGCTTGTTTGAAGCTCATTTAATCGTATTCAGTCTTATTCTCTTGAGGCTTCGAAAGTTCCGAGCCCAATTGAACATTATCCTAGGATGTGAGATGAAGGAATGATCCTAATTAGCACAAAGCAATTGAAACTGGTCTATTATTGAGTTGATGAAGAACATAAATAGATTTGGATTTTGATTACGATTATCCATTTTGTATAGTGTTATGCAATTTACATAGATGACTGATGACTCTCTTCTCTTAGTCAAACCATATTTACTGAATATCTGCAATAATAAACGTAATTTTACCATTTTTTGTGGCTTGTAGGTGTTTTGTGTTTGCGATCAAGTACATAAATAGCTTTGTGTCTCCTGGTAGAAAATTATTGCAAAGAAAGCTTTCCCTACTACTCATCACGCGAGGTGTAAAAATCTTGTTACATCCATTTTATAACATGAGCACACGTGTGTTTCCATTTGTTACTTGCACAATAGACACGTACCTTAAGTTCCTTTTTCAAGCCGATTTGCCGTCAATTTCACATTCAATAACTCCAGTAGTAGTAAAAGTAGTATTGTGTATAATCATTCTTCAAAAGCAGAGTTTTGAGTTACATAAAAATCTTGAAGTGTACTGTACCGTCTTCAATGCTGAGAATGTATGAATAGGATCATTCATTACCTAGGATGAATTACTTCCGTTTTTCGGTGCTTTCAGTTTCTGTTATCCCTGTCAGTCTCGGGTCTCGGAAGGCAAAAACGAGCTTCTGTGTCGGTACAACTAACAAATCACGTATGACGTCAGATATTTAATAAAATATTAAAGTATGTAATATAATTCTTCTTAGAGGTTTAAGAAACAACGCATAGGCTCTGTGTTTGAAGCCTTGCTACATGATGGCAAAGATTTGTACATTCCTGTTATTTACATAAAGCTTTCCTGAGATTTATTTATTTTTATAGCATTCATATGATAAAGGAGAAATGTGAAAGGTATACATGGCCTCTTAAAATATAAGTTCTATTCGTTGCCTCTGTGTGCTTTTTACTTTGATGTGTATTTGTAAGGGTCCTCCCATCATTGAAACGAGTGTGTTCGCACCCTACTACTCATTATATTATTGCACGTCCCATTTCATCTAAATAACCCGAACCTGGGAGGCTTGCGACAAAAATACAGCCAGTTGACGTGACAGATGCTCCTTCTGCAGAGAAACTGCTGGCTCTTTACTGAATGGAACATACATAAATCATACACTATTTCATTCGAAATTTCTCATGTAAGCGTAAAGATCGAGGATACAGCTCAAAAAATATAGTTTGTGAGAGACGTGTGATAAGAAATATGCAATACACAAGTGTCACCAGTGCTCTTATAGAAAAATATGAGCCAAAGTAAACATTGAAGAAAAAATCAGCAATTTATTGGAGGCTCTAATCTCTTAGCGACTTTTGTTGATATACTGTTCGACTGTGTGACAATCACTCACGACCGCAAAGTCGCAGCGTAGTGGGCTAATTTAGGCCAAGAGTAACTCAAACCTGCCATCATGCATAAATACCCGTTGCCTTTTGAAAACGAGCTAAAAATCTTGTTAAATACAAATGCTAATAACGACAGGCAGAATTCTTGGAGAGTGGTACGAATACCTATTCGTAATTTTGTCAGAGTGACAGTTTCCCTACCACTGGGTGGGTTTATCTTCATAATAATATGGGCTTTTATGACTGATCTTAATCTTGCCACTCAAACTCATTGCGGGGTGATTAATTATGAATTTACCAATTGAAGAATTTACAAAGTGAAAACATCTCAACGTCATCTAATTTAGGTGAAGAATTATCTTCCATCAATGTCTGCGGCA
>JAQGAD010001493.1:0-19152 GCA_034696625.1 Isotomurus palustris | reverse complement strand
AGGGAGAGTACAACTAGTTGATCATCAAATCCAAAATCCAATGCATCAGGAATTTTTGGTTGCATAACATTCACAAGGTTGGGCAACGGCCAAATGTGGTTCCATGTGCCATGCTGAATACAAGGCACGCAGCTATGGAGAAGACTCACTTTGCTATCTTGATTGTGACTTCTTATTCTTACATAAGATTTCATTCTGAATGCACGAGGATGTTTTGGCATGTGAGAAGTTCATTTCAAAATGTACGCTTTGTTTGTTGTGAAGAGACATGCTTTGTGAATTCGCTTCAGGATGGGTGTCAGGTAAGTGAGATTTTCCGTTAGATTGAGTTTGATATTGATGCAGTCAACGCAGTACATGATTTCTGGTTTAGGAATGTTTGGTTTTGCTGTTGGTCATCCGATCGACACAGTAAAAGTAATGCAGCAGTTGAGAAACACCGGTCCGGGTCAGGCAACCAAGTACATCTACAGCGTTGGGGGGATTCGAGGTAAACGCGAATCGTATTGCTGTGACTTTGAATTTGAATGGGCAAGTAAACTTGGGTTTGAAGTTGCAAGTACCATGAATCTGGAATGTGCAGGTTTCTACCGAGGCTTTTCGTTTCCTTTCTTCACGAATGGGATTCTGAACGCAGCTTTCTTTGGAGTATACGGGACATTGTTGGATTGTTTCACGCTAAGGCGAATGAAATTACAGGAAAGCGGATTGACACCGGAACCGGAAGTCGGAGAGCACGTTTACCGTCACGCCTATTTCAAAGCTAAAGGAATGACTTCCGGTCTTAAAACTCCTGTGGTTGGCTTCTACACTCTAATAACACCTTTTCATTTTTCGCATAGTTCGCATTTTGTACAGGTCCTTGATGATCCCATTTCTAATTTGTTATCATTAGGCCAGGGTAGAAAATGTAGAAGCGACATTTCTGGAAATGTTCACTGTCACTGCCGGATCTTTGGCCGGATTCAGCCAAATAATCATCGCAGGTCCTATCGACCTGATTAAAGTTCAGCTTCAGAGTTCAGTCCACAAACAGACGACGACAGGTGCGTTCGACGTGTGCACAATGATTTACAGGGCAAGTGGAATCCGTGGATTTTACCACGGCGCGCCGGCAATGGCCTTAAGGTAAATTGATAACCTGAAAGGAACGAATTGCCAATTGTCCACTTCATGTCTACAGACACAACTTAATTATTGCAATAAGAGGTTTCTAAAAGCGTTTAGTTTGTTGCATACCTTCACGTAACGAATTCTTTTGAATTCATTGTGAAATAGAGAAGCTCCTGGCTGTGGCATTTGGGTTACGAGCTACGAATTTCTGAAAAAAGATTTTCGTGAAAGAGGGTTGGGGCAAAATTCGGCAAAACTTTTTGCCGGAGGATGTGCAGGTGAATTTCATTCGTAATTTCGAGTTCGCATGTTTGTTTGCTTGCCACATCTGCAGCGATAAAATGCTTTTCGTTCGACATAACCTAAAAACTTAGACTGCGATAAGATAAGATTTATCGAAAAATTATTCCAATATTTCCAACTTAAAGAACTTTCTACTGCATTTCAGAAATGTGAATGGGGCTGCGCTAAACTTTGCCATTTTATACTGTCTCCTGGAAAGAGTTTTAGATCCAGAAAGCATGAAAAATCGCAATTGTGACTTCTGGTTGGAAGTGTTACCTGCTGCAGGTGTGGCAGGTGAGATGAGAAGTAATCACGAATCTTAAACCGTCTCAATGTATACTAAAATATTTTATGGAATTCGATAGGAATGATGTCTTGGTGGTTTGTAATGCCTTTTGACGTTATAAAGTCCAAAATGCAAGCAGACAGTCACCCAAAACCAAAGTACAAGAATATGTGGGATTGTGGTACGACTATTTACAGACACGCTGGTGTTCGAGGATTATTCCAGGGATTTTGGTTTGCATCGCTTCGTGCTTTCCCTGTTAGCGCATCTACATTTATTGCCTACAGTCTTCTTGCAAATGAATGTCATCGATTAGAAAATTAAATTAAAAAAGCTTCAATTGCTACAGAATCAATTTTTTTTGTCTGTAATAAATCGAGAATTATTGCATACTTTGCACAAAATGTTATATTTTTGGGTTTGCGAAATCGATGGTTTGTACTTTGTACGGGATAGGCTATGGTAACTTGCTGCAAACGATTCACTGTTCACTGGTGACTGGTGTTCGCTACTTACTGGAATCAGAGAGACCAAAGTTAAATACGTTTACTAAGGAATAAAACACCTTTCAGCTTCTGAAATCTATAACCACTTAATAAGTCCGCCGATGCTCTGTGATCTTGCTGCAGGATGGCTTTCCGGTATTTTTTTAAACTGAACTACTGAACTGTGTAGCTCGATATCTAATGTGCAACCAAATTCTTTAGGAATGGTTGCAGTTGCAGTAGGCCATCCTTTCGACACAATCAAGGTTCGTCAACAAGTTCGAAACATATCTACATCGAAAGCAGTTCAGGGTCTGATTAAACAAGGAGGATACGGAGGTACAGACAAGTAAAATAAGAAAGTTCCTTTCATACAGAAATAGACTTTGTAATGGTCCTCCATTATAATATTCGTAATCCAAGCTTCCAAGCATTTTAGCAGCAAAAAACTAAATGTGACTGGTCGTAAATGTAGGGTTGTACAGAGGACTTTCATTTCCCTTTATAACAAACGGAATTCTGAATTCAGCTTTCTTCGGAGTTTATGGTCCACTGACGGATCTATTTGTCGATCGACGAATAGCTGCTGCCAAAGCGAATGACATTAATTCTGTGGTGGCAAAGGTTAGCCTGTTGTATCCTTATGTTATCATGTCATACGGAACGGAAGTAACATGACTATCGAAAATATTTAGACAAAAGAGGAGAGTTTCGAACCTACATATACCGAAATATTTCTGGCTGGGTCAATTGCTGGATTCCTCCACTCTTTTTTAGCTACTCCCATTGATCTTATCAAAATAAAGTTACAAGCAACTGCCAAAGGGGATAAGAACTATTTTAGTGGCCCTGTAGATGCTATTCAAAGAATCCACAGAACTTCAGGAATCAAAGGGTACTATCAAGGTTTCTGGAGTATGACTCTTCGGTATCCCATCAATAAACCAATTCATTAATTGAGCGATTCGATGTTCAAATGAATTTGACGTTTCAATTTCAATGCAAAAAAGAGAAATTCCTGGGTCTTCCATTTGGATTACAACATATGAAATGTTTAAGAACGAGATTCCTTGCCCTTCTGGATGTAGTGAAAACTTTAAAAACTTCATTTCTGGAGGAATAGCAGGTCTGTTTAAAATGTCACTACAATACCAGAAGTGCCAATTGCTTGTAATAAGTTCTAAAATTCAAAAACGAATTAAAACAGGACTCGTATTTTATTTGATTTTTGCCAGGAATCGCTTGCTGGGCTGTCATAATGCCTATAGACGTAGTAAAGTCGAAATTGCAGGCAGACTGCCAAGATAAGCCTATCTACAGGGGCATGACGCATTGTGCGTTGGAAGTTTGGAGAGAAAGGGGAGTGCGAGGCTTCTACCGAGGATTCTTATCTGCTTCCGCAAGAGCATTTCCAGTGAACGCTGCGTCACTCCTAACTTATCAGTTAATTGTTGGTCAATGTAAAGTAGGGAAGAATAAAGGACTTTCGTCAGGTGGAAGTGAATGAAAAGTTACAATTCTGACGACAATTTTATTCGAAATTATTTGGCTAATTATAGCACGCTTTTGAGTTTTTACATGTCTGTTTATTTTTCCAATTACTACGTAGGTGAAGTCGAATTAAGATTAAACATTTTAATTACTGCAATACTTACTTATGACATCTTCCGTTCACCTCCATCGGCTCCACCGTCGAGGAAACCTGAATCGCTTATCTTTCCCCATATTCTTTTCGATTCCTCCAAAGTGTTCCGTATTGAAGTCTCCAGCCTCCGAAAAGCTCTTTCCATTTCTGAACGTCTTGTTTGCTCCTTTCAAGAACCAAGCTGTTTTGTACAACTCCCTCAACTGCTGAACTCTGTCATTACGGCATCCCAAAAATGTATTTAGTTTCGGTCCTCCATCAACTCCTTTTGCATATCCACAATCCGCTGGGTTAGCGTAGATTGGTCCATCCTTCCAAATCAAATCGTAGCCTCCGACTCTCTTCTCCAGTCCTGTCAGTCGCCCTTCAAGGTCCAAAATGCTTGCAGTGTCATCAATCAATCCACACTTCAAAATGTAATCTTCCTCGTTGGAAGGAGTGAAGGAAGGGCACGCGTTCACTTCCAACAACCACGGAACAAGCTGCTTGTCAATTAGCACGTCGAATCCATACACTTCGAAGCAATGCTTGTCATGAATAACGCTTTTGCACACACTCTGAAGACTTCTGATTACAATGACATCAATAGCGTTAAACATCTTCTGCACTTTCTCTCTCCCGTGTCGAGCAGTGAGGTACTCACGAAGACTCTTCAGGGACCATTTTGACCCTTTCTCGGCGTTGTATCCTTCTGATGTCTTCTGAATAGCGACATTTGTCAGATGAATGTACACGTCCTGCAGGGCATCCAAGGAGAATTGCCCTGCTGAAAACCTTGCAAAGCCTTCTCTGTATACCCACACTGCCAACGGATTGTACGAGGTCACAAGGACGTAAAATCTGATGTCAAACTTCCTTCCTCCTATCAAATACGGGTTAGCGATGTACTTCTGCACGACATAAGCGTCTTGCCTCATCTCATGCTTGTGTTCTCTCGGTTGTGTTGGATCATCGTCGTCATCATCATCGTCCACGTCGTCGTCATCATCAGTGAGACTGTCTTGGTAGTCGTCATCAGAATTGTCCAGGGAATCCAAGTCAGGGGAAGTTGATCTATCCGACTGACCTCCATGTCTTCTTTGCTTGGATTTCTTCTTTCCTGATTCTGCGGTTGGATCGCCAGGCTGTGGATTGTCAGCGTCTAGTGTGCTGCTGTCTGACGTTACTTTTGGAGGACCCTCTCGGTCGTCGTCAGTCCCTTGAATGTCATCAGTTGTATCTTGCTGAGGTATGTCCAAGTCTGCCCTAGAAGCAGCGTACGGATTAGGAGCTGCTTGACTGTGAGGGTCTGTTTCGGAACCAGGCGGCTCGAAATTCTTCCTCCATTCGGTGTACTCCTCAAACTTTTTGAAGATGAAGATTCCCCTTCCTTGAGCACCTGCAGCGGGTTTGATAATCCACAAGTTGCTTTCCTTCGATGTGGGATTGAACTGTTCAGAAACGAATGCATGATGCTCTGCCTGAAATTCAATTAGAAAGCATTTTAAGCTCACATTCAATGAAATCCTTACATTTTCAAAACTCACCGGAAGAATGTAAGTCAACGGAAGAAAGTTCATTTTGTTAGCCTCCGCTTTCCCATAAGATCTGTGCAGCTTATACTTAAACTTCTGGAGATTCCTCACCAACATGTTTTTCCTGGAAATCTCTTGAACATTTCTAAAGTGTCCTACCCTCTGATGGTCCTGAAGCCCTTTGGCAGAAGTCAAGAACAGTTCTCTGGATTGATTCATATCGCACCAGAAAATGTCCCAGTTGGAATCCATAGTCTGAGTCCATCCTCGACGCTTCATGGCGTCGGAAATGGTTCCGGAGAAAGTACATTTGAACCGGAATTTTAATGGTTCTTGGTGCTGTGAATTCATTTTGGAAAGGACTAAAGGACTTATTTCAAGAGAGATTCCTCCGTGGACTTGTGGTAATATTATCAGCTACATAAAAAATCATATTGGACATTCTGTACATGGACATCTGCAATTTTTCGAAGTTCGTTGTTGTCAAAGTGAAAAAAAGATGGTTAGGATTTTTTGGAAAGATATTCGAGTCTCAATTTTCACTGGAAAGGGAAGGGAAGTATTAAAAAGGCGAGTCGAGTTCAGCAGAAGAAGTAAAAGCCACCACCATTCTTCACGTTCGTTCCTTTCATTCTTTCAGCCACCACCACCACGTCGTTTATTATTGTCACTCTCTGGATCATTTTGTTGGTGGAATAATAAAAAACATTTGCCGTAGCTTCCGTGTTTTCAAATTTTTTATTGTTTTTTGGAAAATAAACTATTGAAGTGTGTGCTCTATAGTGCCAAATTCATAATATTACTCGGTGAAGTGAACTTACTCGGAAGAAATTACAAAGAAGGATTAGAATTTTAATTTGGTTGAGGGTGAATCGTAAAATTGGAACTTGTAATGTTATTGATTAGTCGCATGTATTAAGTAAAAGCAATCACGTTGATTGTAATGCTGAGAGGGGGACAGTTAGTTGTTAAAGATTGTGAATTAAATCACTGTTACATCCTAAAGTGAACACACGTATTAGTAGAAGGTAATAGGTAATTTTGATTTTATTTGATTGCATTTTCTTTGAATTTGGGAGGAACTGATGTGAGGAAGGACTTGTTTTTCTGAAAATTAGGTGTGTCTTGAAAGATGTACGGAGGAGGGGGAGGTTTCGGTGGGGGTGGAGGAGGATGGACGCCTTGGGCTGCTGGTGGAGCCGGTGGAGGAGTGAATCCGCAATTGGTAAGCTTTTTTAATATTTGAAACCCTGAGTCGCCTGAGTGTATTTGAACAGCATTTAGAAGAGTTAATTGAAGATACGTTCTTTTTAAGTTCCGATTTGATTGATCGTTTGTATTTTGATTAGATGCAGCAGCAACAGCAACAAGGATTCCGGCAGGGGATGATGAACCAGCAAGGAGGATATGCCGGGAACGCTGCTGGAATGAATCCAAATATGATGCCACTTGGAGGAGGGATGAATTACGGCGGAGCTGGAGCTAATATGATGACGGGAATGGGTTTGAACTCTAATGTCGGTGGAATGGTTGGAATGTACGGTGTGAACGCAGCTGTGTCAAATCCTAGTCTCCTAATGGGAACGAATAGTATGGGCGTGTCTGCAAACATGTATGGAATGTCGGGAAATGCTTTCGGGCAGCAGCAGCAGCAGACCAACCAGTATTTGCAGCAACAGCAAATGCAGAATTTACAGCAGCAACAGAGCCAACAGAGTGTTTTCCAAACTCAAGCAAGTTACCCTAGACCGCAACAACCACCTCTGCCTCCAGGGCCCCCTCCATCGAAACCTGTTTCGAATTCAAGACCACCGCAACAACCACCTCCACCATTACCTCCATCAAATAATAGTTATGGAAGTAATTCGTCTGGAGCAAAGCCTCCACCACCTCCCTTGCCCCAGTCATCTCCATCCGAGTACTCTAAAAGTTCTGGAAGTGGAGGAGGAAACTACAATACTCCAAGGAGATTTGAACCTCCGGCATCATCACCGAATCTAGATTCTTCGAGGAGAATGCAACAGACTGGAGAGCCGGTTATTCCTGATCAAATTTTGAAATTGCTTCAAAATGCGGAAAGTGCAAGGCAAATTCAACAGGCAGCAGAAGCTTTAAGTAATGTTAGCCCCATGACGTCTCTAAATGTATCTCAAGAATTATTTGGAGTAAAGACTGATACAGAAAAGGAGAAGATTCCTGGGTTGGATTTCGACGATGTACAGAAAGATTTAATGGAAAATAGAAGTAGTTTTCTTCCTGGAGGAAGTAAAAGTAATAGCAATAATAATAAATCAGAATCTAGTAACGCGGATAGAGTCAAGAGAGTAGATGTTGACAAAATACAAGATTCTTCAAGTAATAAAGCCGCACAAAAATCGAGATGGAGTAATGAAGAGGCTGACGCTGGAAACAAAAAGGGAAGTGGGGCTGATTCTTCAGACACTCACAATAACCAACACGATAGGAATGAATCTAATAAGTCGCCTGAAATAGTTTGGGAGTTGAGACCGGAAGTCCAGAGTGAAATATCATCGCTTGGTGGATCTAAAGAAGCACAAAATCGTCTTGACCAAGAGAAGCAACAAACTATTACCGCAGCTTCCCCTTCCGTGCCATCGAACGCGGACAACTCTCGGACCAAAGTTGAGAGCTCATCCGAGCAGCGGGTTTTATCAGGCAATAACACTGAGGATACTGTGGATGCTGCACCTGCGAAAATTCCCTTAGAATCAAATGATGGCAAGCCTATTGAATATGATAAGAAGACTTTAAGAGCTTTTGACAAGAAGTTTCGTGAGTGGGAACAAGAGTTTGAAAACTGGAAGGCTTCAAATCAAAATCATCCTGACAGGAATGCGTATAATAAGTACATGGAACAGTGGGACCGGTGGCGTCAACAACTTATAGAGCAACGGAGATTTATAATCGACAGTATGAATCAAGCCAAGCTTGAAGGTGCTGAGTTGGCAATGCAAAAGTTAGAGCGAGATATTAGAGAAGGACGGTATGAACAAAATGCCTCAGACACGACAAGCAAAGGTAACTTGACTTTCACTTGACTTCAAAGTAGTTTAGAGTAATACTATATTTGATTTGAGAGGTCAAGAATTGAACTAATGTTATTACGATTTTAGGTCCCAATGAAGCTGCTGGGGCTGATTCTAGGTTTGGGCAGCAAACTAGTTTAGTTGGATTACGAAATCAAACGCCGCCAGATAATAGACCAGGTTTCAAAACATCTGAAAATAGTCCAGGTTTCAAAACACCCGAAAATAGACCAGGTTTCAAAACACCCGAATGGGATAAAAAAGAGGATGATTCGGAATGGAACCGTGGTATGCGCACTCCCCCTTGGTATAGAAATGAAGATTTCACTTCAAAACCTGAGATGGAGACCCCGTTTGTTAAAAATCCACATTACCGTGGATCAGCAGAAAATTCACTTCCGAAGGAGTCTGGGCCTAAACCACTCATGGCAATTTCAGTAGAACCTCCCCTTCAAAACAAAGAATCTTTTGCTCCAAATCCATTTCAAGTTGTAGGTCCAAGTGGCATGTCAGGAAGTCCAAATCCATTTGCACGAGACGGATTTCAACCTAACAAGATCCAATCCGAAAATCAAAGTGAAAGAGATGGTGAACGGTTGGTTGAAAGAATTCCACGCGATAAAGATGTACGTATGCTTGAATTATTTTCTTGTTGATTCGTTTCTCTTGCAGTTCTTGTATAATTATCCTAACACAACGATGTGATTTTGTTTGTAGAGACCACTTCCACTACTGGGTAATCGTCCAACCCCAATGGATGGGAGGAATAAGAATAGCCCAGCTGTCCCCAGCAGTGACAGAATTCCTCGAGATCCAGAAGGAGGACGCCAAGGACTAGGCTTGAGAAATCGTGTCAATCAAGATTTGCTGGATCCTGATCCCTGGGCTTCTATGAGCAGGCCGGATGTCAATCCGTTTAATGAAGCTTTGGCTAAAAACCAATCTATGACTGCTCCTTTTGGCGGCTGGGGAAGAACCAGCGAAGACAATCTGCCTAAGCTGTCAGATTTTCTTCAGCAAGACGCTCTGTCACACACGGAATCAGTGTCTAGACCTGGACTACATGGAGAACGTAGAGCTATGGCTAATCGTTCGGGCTTGATAAGTAATCCTGACGTTCCTTACAGTAACCGATTTTCAGAAGAGTTGGCAGGAGTTCGAAGAGATCGACAAGTTCATCCAGCGCAAGAAACTCAATTCAATAGACGACCTATCCAGGGATCAGGGGATATGTCTTATGGGTCGTCATACAAGGGATTGTCCCATGCTCAAGCATCAGGCTCAAGACCGTTTCACACGCTACTTGCACAGGATAACGTTGCTGATGAGTACGAAGAAGAAGATCCTGCATCATCAGCAGCTTGTCAGTGGTTTACCAGGGATAGAAGTCGAGCATTTGAAGAAGAGGAAGAAGCAAGCTTTCAAGAGGAGCCACAGGAAACTGCTTCCAACAACGATTATGAGTGGGAGCCTGATACTCCAGCTGTGATTGATTATGGACATGGGTCAAAAGAAACAGACGATGGAGATGAATTTGATCTTCCGAAAGGCGAACGTAATGAAGACGATGATGAAACAGACGACGAACGAGACAGAGATGTGGTCACTATTGATTATGGGCACGGATCTGGGGGTGGAGACCTTCCCATAAACGAAGATTTCACCAGGGACAGGTTCCGAATGGAGAGACGACTTCCTGCAGATGGTACATTTGTATAAAAAATACTAAGATTGCAGACTATTTCCAAATAGCACTATTTTTCATTGTATTCATTGCTTTGGATTTTCAGATGAGTATTATGAGCAAGAAGAGGCATTTAACGAAGCATATGCAGAAGAACCTTACAGAGATTACAGTGACTATTCACGTATGCCAGGCGCGCCTCACATGAGAGGAAGAGGAGCAGAAGTAGGTCGTGGAAGAGGGAGTATTACGCGCGGTAGAGGAAGAGGAATAACTGTTGGTACACCGTTGCCCCCATCTCAGACTCGACGACCTCCAGACCTCGGTTATGGTAGGGAACTTCAGCAGCTCCCAGTGCTTCCAAGAGACGAAGGTAGGGGAATCGTTTCTCACTCTGACTTGGCTCCTCGAGAAATGAGCAGACCGGTTCCTAATCGTGGAAGTGGAAGAGGTATCCCAATAAAGCCTCCAATTTACTCAGCGGAACCTGAGTCCGTTTCTGCTGGTCGAGGACGCGGGGCCTTCGTTAATAGGCCACCTGGGAGGCAATTTGAAGAAAGTCGACCTTACGAAGATGATCTTGAAACTGAAAGAGTAGACTCGCCGGAAATTATGATAGTGTCATCTGCAAGGAGGGAACAGGGAGTTAGAAGAGCTCCTCGAGAGTTTAGCAACGACGACCGATCCAGAGATAGGAATGATAGGATACCCCGTGAAAGAGATTCAGGACGAAGCTCGCGTCGAGATACGGACTTAGACTTCCGGAAACCTGGAAGGTCAAATGAAGATTTCACGCCGAGCGCTTTCCTTGAAGAATCATGGGAGCCAGAAGATCAGATGGAAAACAAACCAGCCGAAAGAGTAGCGCCTAGAAGAGATGAAGATAATCGACGAGTCAGACGGGATTCAAGTCCACCGGTTAGAAGAGATAGAGAACGGGACCGTGAAAGAGATCGAGACAGAGATAAAGATTCAATTCGGGATCGCCACAGCTCGCGATTCAGGAAACGAAGTAGAAGCAGAAGTCCTTTTAGTCGGGGAGGAGGAGACTTCAAAAATCCCAGTTCTTCGTAAGCAAACCATTTTGAACATTTTCTTTAGGGCCAAGCTTGTTTCTGTGCCTTGTAAATACCTATGTACTTGATAAGTTGCAAAAATGAGTAATATTCCATTTTCTGTCTATTTACAACTACGACAGGACCTATTTTAATTCAGATAAAGACAAGGGAGTGTTGCGGCTTGACCTAGATGATATACTTCCATTTTAAACTATATGCATTTAAATGACTTGAAAGCTTTTTCATCGAGTGACTGTCCTGACTGTATTTCGTGTTCACACACAATATTTATTTATACGTAAAGCTAACCAAGTCAGTCTTAAAGGCTTGAAGCTTGAATTCTTTTAGTCATTATATTCCTGGTGATATTTTGTAAAAATGGCTATCTGTGTAGGATAATTTAATGAATTGTTTAATATTGATCTAGAACTCTTGCGCAGTACTTGTGATCTGGAGTATTTTATTTATTTGCTTTATTTCATCTCATTTCACACTATAATACATCGCTTTCGTTTCTTACTACTTAAATAAGTCCTGATCTCTCCATTCTGATCTCTGGTGAAAATAATTCGTGTGCAGGTGCAAAATGTACTGAACATTAAAAGTTTTGTGACACCCATATATAGGCAATTTAATCACATCGAGCGAGGTACAAGCATTCTTAAAACTGCACAAAACTGCACACCATTCTTACTTCAGGAATTATTCACGTTGAAAGTGATGGTTCAGGTTTTTGAAAAAGTGCAGATTACTGCAGATACGAAATATTTTGAATTTTTGCGAAAATATATTAAATATTAATTTCTGCTTGACCACACATCAATTCAAACATTTCAAACTCCACCGTCCATCTATAAACAAGTATGGGGCTTATGATTCACATTTTGGACAATGTGTTAGAATCAAACGTCCTGTCCTTGGCAGGGCAAAATTTGTTGTTCAAAGCAGTACGCATAAATAAATGATTTCAGTGGAAGCACAGTGCACGGATCTAGCTCAATGGAAATGATGGGAGGTGTCAACCCACCTCCTCCGCGATATCAAACTGTAATGGTCGAAGATATTCTTAATAAACCTGGACGATTTAAGCGTCCATCGCAGATAGTTGTAATACTTCGTGGACTGCCAGGTAAAAATCTTTCTAGCTTCTATGTGTTATATTTCTTTTTACAATTATAAATAGCTGTTTCTGTGATTTAGGCTCGGGAAAGACGCACGTAGCTAAATTGATGAAGGTAAGTAAACTGAGCATTTGAGTGAAGCATTTTTTTATATTTGTAAGTTAAGAACTAACTGTATGCTGCCCGAATTTGTTATTAGGACCGAGAAATGGAAATGGGTGGAAGTGCACCGAGAATCTTATCTTTGGACGATTATTTCATGACTGAAACCGAAACAACAGTTAAAGATCCTGTTACTGGTGCAGAGAGTAAAGAAACACTTATGCAGTTTGAGTATGAAGAAGATATGGAACCGAAATACAGGAATGATCTTATCAAGACGTTCAAGAAAACTTTGGAGAACGGCTACTTTCCGTTTATAATTGTTGATTGTGTTAATGCTGTAGTAAAGCATTTTGAAGAAATGGTTAGTTATGCAACTCAGAAGCGATTTCAGGTAAGATCATGAAATTTGCAAATTTAGCTATTTTAATTATTTTTTCCCCTAAGTTTATTTATTGCTGTGATCTATCATCTATGAGTATTCGCGTATGACGATAAACTAAAATCATGTAGGTGTATGTTGCGGAAATGGATGAAAGTGTTGAAACATGTGTAAAGCGAAATATACACAAAAGAACTAAAGACCAAATCCACAAACTACAAAAAATGTGGGAAAGAACGCCACCACAGTTTATTAAGTTGGATATCCGACCTCTCCTTCAAGATGAAGCTGTGCAAGATGTAAGAATATGAGTTCTTAGTTTTTACGATGGAACTTGATTAATTCTGTGTGCATTTTTTATAACAGGTGGAGATGGAAGATGTTTCGGATACAGAGATCGCAGATAAAGTCCAAATTAATAAAGTTCCCATTTCCACACCAGCAACTGCATCATGGGAGGTAAGCAAAACTTTTATCATTGTATTGTAGTGTAGTCAAGTATTTTAAGTAGTCAATAGTCGGGAAAAACATGTAAGCAAGTCCGAGAACTCAAAGAAAGTCCCTACGAGGGATTGTGCTGAAACTACTAGTTCCCTACTATTATTCTCACATTAATTTGATGATTGTAATGGACGTCTAACGAGATGAATGCGGATTTCGAACGGTTGAAATTTTTTATTCACGCTGTCACTGAATTCTATTGACTAACAAAGCCAAAGATTAAGAATCAGGAGTAGGAAAGCTTGGATTCTGATTTGTCCAAAATGGAATGGCAGACGTCTATTTACGAAACGGAAGTTGACTTCAGTCATCAGTATCGGAGTTAAAAAACCTGTCATATTTTTATAGGAAGATGATCAGGAAAAGTTTCCTGCAACTAGTAAATGGGAAACTATTGATCATTCTGAGGAGAAATTAAGTGAGTGAGAATTGTTAAGACTTAATCACTCGATTTGTGTACTATATTCATTTTTGTGTTTTAAATTAGACCGATTGGACGGATTAAATGTGAGGAAAAAGCAAAGTGACATGGATGACAAAATTGACTCCTTGAATTCAAGTATTGATTCCTGGCTGCATTCTCATCTGCCAGAAGATTATGTTAGCCGACAGCAAACGCTCCCTGGCCGGAAAAGGGTAAGTTCTTCTGTTTAAAATAGCTATGTAATTTTTTGACAAAATAAATTTGATTGTAGGTTCGCTGGGCTGATATTGAGGAGAAACAGGCCCAAGAAAGAATGAGAGATGTGGGATTTGTTGTAGGCCACACTGACTGGAATCGAATGACTGACCCGACCTTTGGAAGCTCTGCACTCACCAGAACTAAATATATTTAGTTGCCCACGCACCGTACACTGAGCACGGAAAACAGTGTACCACGCAAATTCAATTTTGTCAACTTTTATATATACTGCATTTAATTGACTTTATATACATTCATAACCAGAGTCACTTCAAACTCAGCATTGTGCGTTGTTCCCTATAAGCATTTCAGTTTAAGTGTAAAACTCATAAATGTTCATGAAATCTAAAAAGCATGGTAAGAATTCTTGGAGTAGTGATAAGTTCTTGACCGAAGAATTCTTTTATTCATACAGATCCCATAAACCTTAACTCTAGTTAAATAATAAACCGTTTATTAGCATATTGTGAAACTTGAAGTAAGGAATCAATAACGTTACTTTACTCTCCTTTGTTATTGATTTCGGTTACAGTTGTACATTAAACCGTAAATTATGGAATTACATTTTACTATTCTTATATCTGTAATTTCTCTGGGCTTTCTTATGAAACGATTTCCTTCTAAGGCTGTGGTTAATTGTACCGGGCAAAAAGCTTGTTATACCATGTCAAAATTGACTTAAGAAGGTTATCTCTAGTCGTTTAGTTGATTAGTGAATCGGGAAATTATTCCTACGAAGTGGGTTTTCTTGGGAAAACTTATGCTGATATTGAGGATTCCAAAAACAGTTTCGAAACAGTCGGTAGCAATCTCGTTTAGTTGTCCAACCATAAGTCAAGGCTTTGGCCATCCTGCTTGTCCAGTTATTCCGGTTCTTCTGCGATGTTGGGAAACTTTGCCTGAAAATAGATAAAGTATGGGTTGTGCAGATTCGGCTGGGATTAGTCGAATCGAAAATCTAAATACAGGGTAGAGGTTGATATGTTCCAATAACTTAAATCTCACCTTAACATTCTCATGAAGAGTCCAGCTCTTGGCCCAATTTGTGAATGCAAACTCCTCCCCACATTACAAGCAGCAAGTTGTATGCATCCTAACGATGCTTGTTTAATCTTTTGGAAAAATGATGAAGTCATAGTGGCAGTTGAGTTCGATGGTAGCAGTTGATTGTGATTAGGTATCGTTTGCTGCTGGTGGATTCTCCTGTTAGGATTATTATGTAAGATGGATTCGGTGGTTCGTGAGAGCTTAGGCCCAGGATGAATTAATGGAACCAGTTTTCGTTCAGGAAATGGACGACCATTTAATCGCACACGGAAGTCTTGGTCATCCTTGTCAAGAAGAAAAGTTTCAATCTGTCGATTTGGATGGGTGGGGATGGATCCTGGGGTTAAATTGTGTTCTTCGAAACCAAAACCTCGTTTCCGTCTTACTCTACCGCTTCGACCACCTACAATTGTACTACCAGAAGAGGATGATGACCCAGAGGATGACGACGTTGATGTTGTCGTATTGGTGATCACCGTAGTTGTCAGCATTTGTCGATTGTTTTGTAACGAGCTCTACGGGCGATGACAGCGTTTAGGAATGAGAAAGATCCGCAATCTTATGTAAAACTGTTTGAATTATTGGAAAAGAAATTGATTTGTCTACCTGAATGAGGTTGAGAAAAAACAAAAATCCCAGAAGTGCCAAAGCTGAAATTGCTGGCGACTTTGAAACATTCCCTGTCCCTCCTGATCCCCCCCATCTTCATATCGCATGTTATCATCAATCATACAATCTCATTAAAATCCACAAATCTTAAAACTACCTTCATGAACTTCCTAAATCAGACTTACCCTGAATTCCACCCATCTCGTTTGCTGAACGTGTTCGCAGTGTTCGGTCCATTGCTTCCTTTCCCTTTATCGAATTGCTTGAGATTATCTTGCTCGTCTCGTCTCACGTTATTTGAAGAAAAGGGATGATTACTACTACTCCGATGGAACTCAGAAACAGATGCATCAACTGCAAAAGGAGCAGGACCGTTTTGACCAGGTACGTAAACTGAACTTCTCTGAGTTTGTATAGGGTAATTTACAGCTTGATATCCATTTAGTGAAGGCTTAAATGCTTGGTAGTTGTTTAACTGGGGAACTTGTTGGTATATGTCGAATACGGGAGTGCTAGACACGTTCATTACTGGAATAACGCCGTATGGAGTGTGAACTCCTACGGGATTTGTTATGAAGCTGATAGAACTTGCCATTGTTTTAAATGCACGTTAGCTAATCCGGTATTCTGTGGGAACTGAAGGTTATGTTGTACCAGACACTTCGGAGTGATAACTGACATCATATTCCTATTCGAAGACGAAATGTCGGTCATAGTGGCTGGTTCTTTTACTTATCGCATGCTTCAGAAGTGAAGTGGTCATTGTCATCATGATGAATATATGGGTGACTGTTTTAACACGACCCGTGTCTCATGTGGGTGACTATAGGCGTAAAAATTGGAACTAATTTTTCGGTTCAAGAACATCTCGTTAAGATGGGCGACAAGACAGGTCCACGAGGAAATATATAACACAATTAAGATGTGTAGTACTTGTGATGTAGTTTGTATGTGCATTAGTTTCGTGTAATTATGTTTTGTGTTTGTTGAGATGAAAAAGGTTTACGAGTGCAACCACTTTGACTTGTGCTTGAGCTACTTATATAAATTGTTGAATTTGCATGAAAACAGCCAACAGCCGCAAATAATAATAGTTCACCAATTTAAATCTCTGTAAACACACAGTTTATTTGTTCATTCAATAGTGATATGCAAATCTACTGTATAAATAACTTAACAAGGTCATTAATAAATATAACAACATGATTCAACCGTAGGAAAGGCATAAAATCACGGAAAATAGATCATAATTAAGAACAACAACAATTACGGAAAGTTTACTTGGTTGCATTCTTGTGCCAATTCCTGATTAACTCTAATTTAGCAACAAGTTGAACATCATCTTTCAACAAAGAATCACATTTTTCAAACTCAACACTCTAGGGTATAAATTTCAAACAACTACAGACGATATAATAACGGTGTTGGTAGAAGGACAGGTAGGACCTAATACTAAAATCTAAACTATACGAGCGTATCACTTAATTATCAAATATACTTCACAATTTTATACAAAATTAGTCCTCTTGTGCTTTAAATCTCGTTCATCGTTCGTGAGTGCGATTTGTATGAATATGAATATGATTATGCATAAAATATGTACGTGTATACTTTGTGAGAAGGTACAACAGTAACAGTAGAGAATAGATTAACCGTAAACTCAAGTAAACTGGGAACATATGTAACATGTAACAAAAAAAACAATCATTCTATCCTAATACATCCTCGTCGTCATTTGTATTAAATCATGGGCTACTTCCTGCGCTTCGATATTTATGAGATGACTTCGTTGCAGTGATAATGAGCTCTGCAATTCTCAAGAGATCGTCCACGTCTTGTGGCTTCCATGTAGGGCTTCGTCATGTCTCCTGCACTTGAGTGGGTGTAGTACATCAGATTAGCTGTGGCGAATCTGTAACAAATTCAAGTACAAGGTGGTGAGATTTTGGAAATCTGAATTACTTTGCATGTCGTTTTCCCTTAAGTATAATAAATTCTACTTCTATGCGAAACCACATCTTGTTGTGTGTTGTCTCTATTAATATTTAAGATCAAGTTACATTTTTGTAAGAAAAGAATTCATGAAAATGGTATGTGAGCTTTCTTTCTGTCGGTGATTCTACTTTTGATGATTGAGCTCTTTGAGATTCATCATCTTCTTATAATGTAATTAGGAATGTAATCAAGTAACAAAGAGAGCGTGAAATGAGATCTAAATGTGTTCTTGAGATTCTTGACATCCGCTGCGATGTATCGTATCTTGTTAATTGTGTTAAAGACGGCAGCATACAAAGCTCAAGGGCTTTTGGGATTGTTTTAAAAAATTCAACAGAAGTTCTTTAACTTCGCACATCCTTTGAATTAAGTGGAGTACGCTCGTAAATAAATCACGTAGCATATTTAAGATATCAGCGAGTCCAATCATTAATCATATATATACGAACGAGTAAAGAAGAAGTAGAATCTTGAAACTTACGAAGTGAGATGGCAGAATCCAAAGTTACTGGATGAGCCAATTCCTTGGGCACAGTCTCGGGCAGATTCGCAAAGATATTGCTCTCGGCATGCGTCATTAGTCGTGTTGAACGACTTCACGAATCCCTGTATCACAATATGCAAATTGCTTCATTATTTATGGTCATTCATGTGAAGAATGCTGTGATTAAAGCCATTTCGAAGTGCTAATGCTATCAGCATCATCATCGGTCGTAATGCTATTCTGAAATTCTGAATTCCATCCCATCTTCAGACACGCGTATATATTAGCATACTAGATGCTAGAGTGAGTAAAGTAGAGAGTAACATTTTGCAAAGGAATTTGCAAAATCACTTAATAATTTATCACAACACAGACAACTTTGAACATGAAGTGAAATGAAGAAGAATTTACGTATTTTTTCTGAACATCTTCAAGCTGAAGTTTAACCAGCATGAGATTTGTGTTATATATCCTAATTTGCAATTATGCTAATATTTCCTCTGCCCTTATGATCCATATCAAGGTGTGTGTGATGTGCGATAAAAAATGTTTAAGTCTACAGGATACAATAAATGTGTGTTGAACCAGGTCAAGTTTTCACAACTTTGCAACATTTGGACTTGCAGTTGTGAACTAATAAATTTAATCACGAAATCTATTTGCATGACTCATAAAATATATAGTTTTTTCGTGTGAAGTGTAAGTCAGTCATGAACTTGAACTTGATTTCATGACAGACAACACATAAGCGTGTCTTTCCGTGTGTGTGTTGTCTATTTATAATTTTATGGCATTGGCTAAACTAATAATTTACCTTTTTCCTGAGTGTGTAATTTTACAGGAGAAAATTATGTCTAGTTAATTTGTAGTTGTATAAAAAATGAATGAAATGCACTCAGGGAAATGAGTACAAACTAATGAAGTTTTTTTCCGAATTCGATTGAAAGCTATTTAGTGTAACGTGTAACATTTAGAAGAATAAGTAAGACATGTGAATAAGTGAATGTGTGTGTGTGTGTTTCTCTTTCTTTCTGCAAAAGAAGGAGGAATATGTGCCGTGAGAATTTCCGTTCCCTCCGTAATTCATGCAAATTAATTAGTGTTTGTTATTC